>WNHD01005975.1:0-11317 GCA_011057455.1 Ganaspis sp. Gsp50 | reverse complement strand
AGAAATGAAAAAACAATTTTTTGCTCTTTTTGAATTTTTAAAATATTTATTCGCAACTTTCAATTATTCTATTTTGCATTATCTTTTTACAAAGTTGGTCAATAAATACTAGAATAGCGATTAAGTAAACAAAACTTTTTATTTTAGTTTTTCGTGATTGAAAAAAACGTTGCAAACTTCAATATCATAATAATTATATTACCTTGCACTAAAAAAAAGTATATAATGATAATAATATATTTAACCTCCGAGCGATGAAATCAATAAATAAATTCAAAATGAAAATTTCGGACAATAGTCAATTTATTGAAATATATGCTCATTGCATTTATTTATTTTATTTTTATCTATATTTATTTTATATATTTTATTTTTATGTATTTATTTTATATATTTCATTTTTATCTATTCACATATTTTATTGTTCATTTATAATTGTTTTATTTATTTCATTTATGTATTGATCTTATTTATGTATTGATCTTATTTTTGTATTGATCTTATTTTTCATATCTTAATGGACAATGTTATTATTTTCTCTTACTATTTTCGACTCTCTCTCTCTCTATCTCTCTCTCTCTAATTGTTATTAGAATTTTAATTTCAAGTTTAATGACTATTTACTCTATTATTATCCTTCAGAAATTGTATATTGTTAATATTATTTGACGATTAAACACTAAAGTTATTTTTTATCTGTTGTCGATATTTATTTTTGACTTCATTATGTTGATATTGTTTTCTTAATTATTTATGTTTCATTCAGTTGTACCAGGTACGTTTTTTTCTCTGTCTTATTTTTATTTATTTAACTTGTATCATTGTTTATAAATTGATGATTAGAATTCAAATTTTTATTTTACATATAGGAGGATTCATGTAATTTTTATTTATTTTTTACAATTGTTATTTATCTTAATAAATTAAGATACTATTAATTTACATTACTATTAATTTATAATTTACATTTCATATTATCATTTTTATTGTGGTCTCTGAAGAAGAGATATATGTTTAAATCTCAAAACGTTGGGCATAATATTTTAATAAAATGACTATTGTCCGAAAGATGTTTCGAAAGGTCGGTACGTTCTTTTAAACAGCTTTCTTTTCGTTTTAACTTTTTAAAAATATACTTTTGTAGTGAATATGGACAATATCAAAAAATTATATCATAATTAATAATTGCATAAAATTATATTTTAGGGCAAACCTGGATTTTTAAAAAAAAAATAAAAATAAAAATTTTGTTCATTTGAACATTCGGAACTTTATTTGCATGTCCGAAAGTGTCATTTTGAATTTCTTTGACAATAGTAATAATGATAATAATAATGATAATAATAATAATAATAATCGTAAGTTTTTTTTAAATTTTTGGCATGAATTTGTAACCAAAGGTCAATTGAAAGGAAAAATCATATAATAATAATAATAACAATAATAATAATAATAATAATAATAATAACAATAATAATAATAATAACAATAATAATAACAATAATAATAATAGTAACAATAATGATGAAAGGGACATAAAAAATGATATGTACAGAGACAAAAGGATAAAAAGAATTGATAATTGAAAGGAAGGGAAACAAAAAAAGGACGTTACCAATTGTAGGATTTTGTTTTTAAAGGAGGATCCGATTTGAGCTGTAGCTGGAGTTGGTTTGAAAGGTTTTGGTTCAGTCGGTACAGTGGACTCGGAGGATGGTTGGAAAAGTCAAGTTTTGCAGGTTAGGTGGTGGCGCGAGGCGTGGCGAGGGTATTGATCGCAAATTTCCCTTCCAGGTCCACCTACAACAATTTCTACCCTCTGCCCCGTCTCCTCTTGGGTCCTCAACTTCGACCCACCCACCACTGTCACTATTCTAGTACTACCCTTTACAGCTATACCCTTTAGCATCCCCTCATTCATTCTCATACACTTCTCAAGTCAACGTGATACACTGCAACCTCTCATTTTTTTAGCACCTTCAAATTTTTGCAATTTGGAGCTTTAATGCTTATTCAGATTTGTTAGGATTGTTTTGGTTTTTGGCATATGAAGGACATAAGGAGAACACTGAAAAGTAGGCGAATTAGGTCTGATAGATATTATTTTTGCCAATGCAGAAATAATAATTTACATAATGTAATCATTAGATAATTGTTTCATTTACATAATTGTAATCACCTCCAAAGTAAATCAGCGAATAGTCACTGATCAGCAGCGAATTTTCACTGATTCGCAGTTCAGATTGAACCCATATGGCGGAATGGGCTGATTTAGTTTAGAGGCTAGAGCTGTTTGTTAAAACAAATTTTTACAAACAGTATTTAATATATAAATTAAAATAAAAATAAAATTTATAATTTTTTTACAAACATTTTTTTGCATATGGAATAAAGAGTAGCTCGTTTTTTATCCCGTTTTTACTTGCTTAAATAATGTTTAAATCATAATTTCATATTAAAAAAGTCGACGTGATTTATTTCTACTCAAAATTCAGGAAAAAGAAGTTGAAGTTAAGGAAAAGTTACGGGAATTTTAAAACAAAAAATGCAGTTACCCTGCAAACACTATATTTTTTAGGAACAATTAAAATCAATACAAATTAAAATTTTTTTTGAAATTACTTTTTTTTTGTTGGATTCGGGATGTGAAAACACGCATTTTGATGTGGGTTATAAACACTACACTTCTATGAATCAATTAGCAATGTACAAAAATTCGAATTTTACACTGTTTTCAAAATTTTAAGGTGTCCCTAAAATTTTTTTTGAAATTAACTTTTTTTTGTTGGATTCGGGATGTGAAAACACACATTTTGATGTAGGTTACGAACACTACACATCTGTGGATCAATTAGCAATTTACAAAAACGTGAATGTTTCACTTTTTTCAAAATTGCAAGGTATTCCTGAAATTTTTTTTGCAATTAATCTTTTTTGTTGGATTCGGGATAAAAGAACACGCATTTTGATGTTGGTTAAAAACACTACACTTCTGTGGATCAATTAGCAATTTACAAAAATGCGAATTTTTCACTTTTTTCAAAATTTAAAGGTGTTCCTGAACATTTTTTTGTAATTACTTTTTTTTGTTGGATTCTGTACAAAAAAACACGAATATTAACGTAGGTTACAAACACTACACTATCCTGGATTGATTAGGATTTTAACAAAATATGAATTGAAAAAGTTACATTTTTAAAAAATGCACTTTTTTGAATATATCAAGGTGTTTCTGAAATTTTTTTTACATACTCTTTTTACGTTTCATTTTTAATAAGGAAATGCGAATTTTAATGCCTATACCAAACCCTGGGAAACCTAGAAGTTAAGGAAAAGTCAGGGAAATTTGAAAAGAAAAATTTACGGTCACTCTGTGAGATTTAAATCATTTGTTTAAGTTGTATTTAAGCGAAAACAATTTACACATGGCGCGTCTTTGCTTAGTAAACTAGGAGGTTGTAATGGGCTCAAGTTTGCTTTAAGTTTCCGCTAATACTTTGCATGATTTTACTAGTCTCGAAACTTAGATGGAGAAGTGCAGGAGCAACTGCTTGGATCAGAATTAATTGTGGTCGTTATCCCAAACTTTTGATTTATATACCCGTCACTGATTGTACACTTGGGTTTCATGTATTATCGTCCATGAAATTCGCTTTAATTGTTAACGTTAAGTAATTTTCGATTCGAATAATCCTTTCTCGGAGAAATACAATTTTCATTAAAAGAGTTTTTTTGAAAAACGTTTCTAAAGATTCAAATTTATTGAATGATTGAAGATTAAGAATTTGTTTATATCAATTTTTAAAATTTGAAAATATTTGAATTAATTATTAATTGTTTTGTGTTATTAAAAATTTGAAAATAGCAAAAATTTGTTTCTTCATGTTTTGTAAATAAAAAAAAACGTTGCGAACTTGAGCACCATTTTTTGGTTTTTAATTGTTAAGTGCTTTTTGTACAAAATTTTTGTACTACTTATGCATACGTAACATGATGCTTTAATGGAAAAATTGAACATTTTGATAATCTCTTGAAGCTTAAAATTAAACCCGGGATATTGGCACTTAATTAAAATGCAATTATTTCGATGGGTTAATCTCACCTTCGTATAAAATTAGCTCATCCTTCTTGAAACCACTTGATTGTTCCCATAATATTGTCGTCCATTATTATGTATTATAGAAGAACCAAATTATAGAAGAACCAAATCATAGAAGAACCAAATCATAGAAGAACAAATTACAATTGAATAGTTATATGAATCATAAAGTTCGTTTTAGCATCGAGATATAAATTTGCAGTGGTTTATTCATAGCAATTGTAGGTTAATTATCCAATAACCTAAAGGTTAATGATCTTTCAAACATCTTGAATAATTTAAATCAATTATTTCCATATGTGGATTATTTGCGTAGTCTGTAATAAGACATTGTAATTAAATTGACTATCTGTAATATAAGATTGTCAATTAAATTGGCTACCTATAATATATTGTGATGCGATTCTAATGTTGACGAGTACTGTTTTTTCAACTTGACTGTCGTTTTAAAAGCAACCTTTGGCAATAAACATGTAGGTATTTCAAAAGTCCGTTGTCTACGATTGATATCCGTCAATTCTCATTAGCATTTGTTCTCCCTTTTGTTCTGTTGATTAAAATTTCCTTTGGTGAGCATAGGAACGTAAAGTCGATCTTTGATATTCCAACACTTCCTGGATTTTCTTGTTCTTATCGATAACTCAATCCCCAGTTTCCCTTTGGGAGAGAGAAAGAAGCGAAAGGAAATTGCGACGAAGAACCCAACCCTGAAAACTGCAGACGTTCTTGGCGCCCGCCTAATTGACATCCGACCGCCCCATTATGCACTCCTTCCCTGATGTTATTAAATTAAGTTTCTGCCCCGCCATGAAGATTTATAGCTCTAACTCCTTTTTTACGCTCCGTTTCGAATAAGAGACCTTTGTTCCTATTATTTCCAAAAAGGGACGATTGACGGTTATCGGCCGTAAACCTTGTTCCTCTCCATCCTTATGAATAATGTCTTTATAGACATTTTTCAATAAGAAAGAAAAAGGAAGTTCCAATAAGGAAGTGAGTGACTTATGTACTACTTTCTTCTTTCGGTAATAGTAGTTGTGTACTTTTTTATTTAGTTGTTACATTTGCATTTAGTTTTTACATTTTCATTTAGTTCTTACATTTGGATTTAGTTCTTACATTTGCATTTAGTTGGTACATTATTCGACTAACGATGTTTAAAGTTTGATAGGAAATAGACATTTTTTTTATCTTTCATTATTTTTTCTTTCTGAACAGCATTTTTTATCTTTCGATGAGTACAAAAGTAGCCGAAATTGATGACTTGACTTTTGCCCTTGAAAAAAGTACCCCTTGAGTAATCCAATGACGCTATCGTCTGGAATCTCAAGTCTTTCAAGGGCTTCGATATATACGTCTTCCAGACTTGGTTATATAATATCGTATGGTAATCAATATTCTCTGAGATGTCTTTATTAATTTGATGATCAAACATCAAAATTATTATTAATTTTTGTACATAATTTATATTATATTTATGTTACATAATTTATATTATATTTATATTACATAATTTATATTATATTTATATTACACAATTTATATTATATTTATGTTACATAATTTTTTTGGCATGTATAAAACTCGCGTTGTTTTATTATGATAAATTATTACTTTCTCTCCTACATCATGAGCTTTTCTCCTCTCTTATACTCAGAGCAGGAGATTTGACGTCGAGGACTGTTTGTATATCATTTGAGACTTCAAATACATATATTCAGACTCAATTGCCGATAAATCGGCTGTACTTATTTTGCCGTAAGAAATAAAAACTTTCGTAAGTAACTATGGCCAAAAAGGCCAGGTTAATACGAATACTTATAATAAAAGTTGGCTACGGACGGCTGGGGATTCATGGGAAGGGTTTGTGTAAAAGGTCGAAAGATACGCATAAATTAAAGATATAAAATTAAATAAATGGTAGATACAAAATTAAGTAAATTGTAAATATAAAATTAAATAAATGGTAGATATAAAATTAAAATACAATGCTTCCTCTATTTTGCTTCCTTGTAAGCACAATACATACGAAATTACAAATACATTATAATACATATGAAATCATAATTAAAATCATGATTAAACACTTTTCTTGCTGGAAAGAAGTATTTTGGGTGAAAAGTTGTCAAATTTGGCTATTCCGGAAATACTATTTTCCTCGGTCTAAGAAATGTGTTACTCTTTACGAGTCTCGAATTGCAGGTACTTGGAATCCTCTAACAAGCCATGAATCGTGCGCTTAATTAAAACCACTCGACAGACAAAATGGTGAAGATGACAGGTCTTAAGTTTCTATTTCATTAGATACGATACTGTTGAGTATAAATTTTCTTCATGGAAATGACACATTAAAGTGCAAAATAATATCATTTAAAGCAGTGTTTAATTGGGGTGTTAAAAGCAAAATTATCAATAATTGTTGATAAGTGGTTAGCAATTTGAATATCGATGGTTGCTGATTAAGATAGCTCATCTCACGGTTTATGATCGTTTATTTGATATTCGTTTATTTGACATCACTCATTCAAAATTGCATGTAAATTACTAAAAAGTTGTTATTCTGCTGTAAGTGCTTGCTAACTGATTTTATTTGAAAGTTTCCACTTGATACCAAAAAGTATTCATTGCAAAAGTATCAAATTAATTGCAAAATCTTGATCAATTTGATACTCTCGATATCAATTTGATACTTTCAAGTTAATTGTGGCTGACACCGTGAGATGAGTTCTTTTAATTAGCAAACATCGATGTAATAAAAATGTAAAAAGTCTGAATACAAACGGACTAGTATAGCTTTATTTTATTCTATGGAAAATAACTTACAAGTTATATATAACTTTTTTGATTAAGGTAACAAGACCTTTTTTGCAGCTTAATAATAAAGTATTAAACTTTTAATAATAATAATAGTAGTAGTAGTAGTAGTAGTAGAAGTAAACTTTTAATAATTATTATTGGATTGATTGAATCGTCATATTGATAAAGTTTTAATGAATAGGAAGACTTTTCCTTAATAGTTGCCTTTCCTGAAAGCAGGGTAGAAAATTACATTTAAATTTGAATTGTGTTGTCGAAATGTAATTTGTTACATACGTGGAATTAAATCGAGAGTGCATTGTGTTGTGTATTACAAACTGCATATAGAATCTACAGGTAGACTTGCGATTTATGCGATGGATGAAAGCTGCCATGAAATGAAAACCAGAAACGAATGATGGTACTAATTAACAGCACACACGTACAAATATTCGTTACACGAATACAGGAGATTGCATTGGGGTTATCAATTATTGAAGAATCAGCCGGACTTGTGGATATTCCGGGACATTTAAAAGTTCTTCTGTTGACAACCAGTCGGAAATTTATATCCGTTTTCCCCGTAGTAATGTGGCTTTAAATTTTCCTTTTGGAGTTGTCTAATTTTTATTTTCAAAAAAGCTGCTTTTAAATTCATGTTGGCTTATTCCGTTCATGTTATATTTTATTTTTTTATTTATTGTAATGCAAAGTTTATCAACATTTTGTTAATGAGATAGAAGTTTTAAAAAGAAAGAAACAAATAATAAAATACAAATAATAAAATAATAAAAACGCAACATTTCCCTCTGAGGAAGCAAAAATTATAAAATTAAAAAACCAGACATTTTGAAAATGGTAGGGTATCATTTTTCCGATAATATTACAATTTACCAATCTAATTTAGATTTTACATTTAATGGTGGAATTGCTTGTGCTGATATGAATCAATTGATGTTTTAATTGTCGTAAACAAGGATTCTTTGCTTTTCGATTAGATCTTTCCTGATAAGAATTATGCTCGTATATTTTGGGATGTTCCGTGAGGCATCCAATTTTGCGTCTGAAATCCAACCCTCCGGCAATTAAGGTATTATTAGTATAACATGGCTTCAGCTTCGGTTTGCGGTCATCGAGGGATCAATAGTTCGATTATGCTTTTCCTAATTCACTTTAAAATGCTAATTGCAGGCAAAATCCTTATGGATCCTCGAGAGGAATGTCCCTCTCGGAAAAAACACTTTGTTATAACATAGGATCATGTTTATCCCAAATTTTTTGAAAATATTGTTGCTTAAGTCTATACGATACTTAAGTAAGTAACAATATCAGCATTGTTGTTTATAGCTAAGTTTTTAATTCTTACGGCAGCATAGGTAAAAACAAGAGGTGGTAATATAGGTGGAAACGCGAGTGAAAATGTTAATCAGGTTTTAAATGTTATATAATTAAAGACAATATACATATAATTATATTGTTTGTTGTTAATAGTCTTTGAACCGCAGAGGATGTACTAAATAAAATAAAATAAATAGTTTTTGGTTATTTTAAATTAGCTGTTATAGATTTTACTTGATGGATGAGATTTTGCGATGTAGGAAATAAGCTACGATTTCTTCTGTTTCTTATTTTAGAAACCCCTCTCATCTCCTCACTCTTAGTGACCTCTCATATATCTTATGTTCTCACCTTCTGCACAGGAAATTAACTGAAGCTCCTTCCGTTCAAATTCAAGGTATCTTTACTCAATTACGAATGGCGTCGTTTATAGATGGCTTAATTACATTGATAGATTACGTTCATCGATTGGTTGCTTAGATATATAAATATAGGCAGTATGTATATAATATACATATACGTTTGTTTATATAGTATATACATGTACGTATATACATACATGTATGTATATATACATTGTATAAATATGTACATATTTATATTTGCGATTAGAATAAATATAAAAAAACACAAGATAATTGATTCTTATAATTGACACACAGTTGTTTAATAGATGTTTTATTGGTTTTTTAAACTTTTTTTTGAATTTTTTTTTTCAAACTTTTATTTTGAATTGTACAATTCTGGCTAATTAGGCGTAGATTTTAATATTCACTGAAAATACATAAATCACATTTAAAGCACATTGTTGAAAATTATAATTTTCCTGCAGTTTGCAGCTTATTTCTTTTGGCTTTGTTTGTACTTCTGGTTTCCCGTTTTTCCTGTTTATGCAGCTAAATTAAAAGGGACATTGACTAGAAGCATATTCAGCAACAGTTTCGTGAAAGAGGGATTTGCAAAGTCGGCGAGTGTTTCATTAACGTAACAAGATAGTCGTTTAATAACCGTAATGAAATCATAAAGAGACCGCCTACTCTTTGTCATCCAGTCCTTAAATTCACTCAAATGAGAATTCATATTAAGCCCTTTATTTATCTTCCTTTTATGAAAACTGCTTTTTTTTTTAATTTATAAATTGCAGAACATTAGGTTTTGTAAATTTGCTTTTTGCCCATTACAAATCAAAATGCAGCATTTTCACTGTTTAACATTCAATTGTTAATTCAATTTCAAATTTTTAATTTCAATTAGAATGATTCAATGACTCAAAATTTTTTTCCCAAACCATGGTTTGTGTAGATCACAAACCACACTTATTGTACGTTCTACAAAGTTTCTCTGTAGTTATCACAGAGCATTTTTTTCCGTGTAGACTCAAAAAAATGTATAATTTACAAAATCAAATTTACCAGTCTGTTGGATAACTTTACTACGTTTTCGGTCGAATTTACCAAACAATTGGTTAACTTTATACTACTTTATACTACAACTTTATACAACTTAACAGTTGTTTAACTTTACTATATTTTTTGTTCAGTTTACTAAACAGCTGTCTAACTTTACGTACGCTTTGGGTTATATCAACAAAGTAGTTAATTTTACAAGTTCCTTGAGTTAGTTTAACCAAAACGTTTATAGTTACCATACTTATTTTTCCAGTCTATAATATTAATAGTGCAATATTAATATTAATAGTGCAATATTAATATTAATAATGCAATATTAATGTTAATAGTGCAATATTAATGTTAATAATGCAATATTAATGTTAATAGTGCAATATTAATGTTAATAATGCAATATTAATGTTAATAGTGCAATATTAATGCTAATAGTGCAATATTAATGTTAATAATGCAATATTAATGTCAATAGTGCAAGATTAATATTGATAGTGCATATTATACTATAAAATTCAATATTTAATGGTTTTTCGTTAATTGACGGAGAATCATTAACTCATTGAATGTGGGAAACGTGCTGTGAAAACCGTGGATGAAATTAAAATCAGGATATTGTACAAGCAGGATACTCACCCTCGAGAAACAATTGCTTTAGGGGATGGTCGATGTGTGTTTCAATTAGACTATGTATTGCGGTGTCGCGAGGTGAAAAGTTCTTGAAACACTTGATCTCCCCATGGAGTTGGTTTCAAAAAATACAAATATGCGTCTTCTTTTCTCTTACACTGCCCCCCACCGTTCTTTGATTTTATAAAACAAGTGCTGTGTATATAACACCAAGCAGACACCCCTATTTGTACTTTTGTGTAGTATCATTGTGCTCTTATGCATGCAAAAGACACCAATAGTCACTTTCAATGCTTTTAATTTGTCTCGAAAATATAAAATCAACATTTTTTCTTTGTTTTTCTTTCCTTGTATATAAGGAATACTTTTTATAAAAAGTGCTACGTGGAGGTCTAAAAATGTAAAAATTTGTGCTACGTACATGGAGGAAAACCGCAAGTGAAATTAACCTAAAACTTAGGTAAAAATTACTTATGTAGTTCAGTTAGAGTACTTAAGTAGAATTTGCTTATGCACTTAACCAGAATTTGCTTATGTACTTAAGTAGAATTTGCTTAATAATTTAGGTGAATTTTACCTAATACGTTAACATTTAATAGCTGATTCAGACAACGTATGGCAGTTCCACCAATACGTGTACCTAACCTAGTCACAATTATGACTAGATTAGGTACATGTATTGGTGGAACTGCCTTACGTTGTGTGAATCAGCTATTTATTTTTTTCAGTGTACTTAACTAAATTAGGTAAATTTCATTTGCAATTTTGCTTCGTGTAGTTTATGAACGACCCATTAGTGAATTGCAAGTAGAAAATAAAAATTGGGAAATTGCAAGTAGAAAATAACAATTAGAAAATAACAATTGAATAGTAATAATTAGAATATAAGAATTACTCTCTAAATCTGAATCAGCGGAATTCCGCTGATTCTCAGCGATAAGTGAGCCACTTTTTCAAATCAGCGTATATACGCTGATGCTTCAGTGAAACATAACCTAAAAATCCGCTGATTCTCAGCGCATATGCGCTGATTTGAAAAAGTGGCTCACTT
>WNHD01005968.1:0-16497 GCA_011057455.1 Ganaspis sp. Gsp50 | reverse complement strand
ATATGCAACAGGAAGAACCTTGTCTAATTTATGGACCGCAACCGCAGATTGTCACTAATGATCTGAAGAGCCTCGACGAAATGGTAAGTTTCATTATTCCTTGTGTTTCAGCATTGTGATAATTTGTGGCTTAATTCAATCTTAAAATCAATGCGAAATATGAGTTTTTTTAAATCTAAGAGGTTCAAACGATTTGGAAATCATATCGAAACTTATATCGATATCGAACTTATTAATTAGAAGGAAACTTATAAGTTAAAAGAAGTTATAAATTAATATAACTTTTTTGGTTCCTCATATATAGTTTTGTTTAGTAAATATAATTTTTTAATAGAAATATAATTTTTTAAATAGAAATATAACTTTTTTTAATAGAAATATAACTTTTTAATAGAAATATAACTTTTTAATAAAAATATAATTTTTTTAATAGAAATATAACTTTTTAATAGAAATAACGAGAGAAAAAGTATCACGTCGAAAGATTCTATTATGGACCGAAACTGACGAAAATGGTACAATTACATAGCCATTTTTGTTGAAGACACTATAAAACAATTTTCAAAAAGAATTCTTCTCTACATGTAGATAAGAATTTAAATATTTTAATATTTAAATTCTTATGTACATGTAAAGAACATGTATCTACATGTAGAGAAGAATTCTTTTTCAAAAAGGTTCAAAGAAGGTTTTCAAGGTACCCTTCAAGAGAGTTTTTAAGATTCGATTTTTTTGAACTTTTTTTTTCAATCCAAACCCTTTTGTATACGAAAAAAGATTCATTTTAACAAGAAACGGATGTTAAGATTCTGCAAGATAGTATCGTTTCCATCCACACAGAGCGATTAATGCAATCGGAAATGTGGGAGTATCAATCATTCGTTTCTTCATTTCGTCGATCTTCACTTCTTCTGACCTACTCCGGTGTTTCTAACCAACTCTTACTGCAGGTTTCAGATATGATGATCTTTTCGTAAAAATCGAAACAAGGCTTGAAGCGATTGCTAACGAATAACGAATCTATTAAAACGATTACTTTAATCCAAACGTTTCTCTCATTTATTTTTAATACAAAAATCAATGATGATATGTCAGACGTGATTCATCTGTTAATTAAAAGTATATGTGTCATTGGCCTCGAAAATTAAATTGTATTGCTTCAAAGGGTTGAAAACGAGACTTTGATGTTTATTCATATTCGGCATTCTAATTCTTTATACTACTCAACAAATTTATTACTTAACAATCTCGTTAATAACCGTAAGAGTTGTTTAGGGACCGTTCATTATTTCTTTTTCACAAGTTCATTATTGACTTTTTTACACGTTGATTATTTACTTTTTCACACGTTGATTATTGACTTTTTCACACGTTGATTATTGACGTTTTCACACGTTGATTATTGACTTTTACACAAGTTCATTATTGAATTTTTCACAAGCCCATTTCATGCACCATGAGAAGACAATTCGATGCAACTGTGAGTATAAGTCACGAGGACAAGATTTAGTTCTGAAAACCATTTTCGAAATCATCGAGAAACCTTTTCATGAAAGCAGTTTGGTACCTTTATCACGAAAGCCAAACTCTCTAAAATGATATCAACAAAGCCGGTTTCATCAAAGGCGATCAGAAACCGGGATTAACCTGCGGAGAGTGTGCTTCATTATTTCGCGATCTTTGCTATTACACGGGGTTTCTAGCTAATCGAAAGAGGCCTAGGCCTGTGAGAAACATGGTAATCAATAACGTCACACGCCACGCGACGCGACGTCGATCTAGCACAATAGGATCGAGAGCGCAGCTATAGAACTCGGGTCAAGAGTGTGCTTTGACTTGGCAAAAGACAATGCTCAAGTTTTATCGGCGTGGGACAGGCGTGATATCACCTCGGGCTACTCTCGATCGGTGTCTTAGAATGGTTTTGAGCACGGTGACTCTACTTCTTGATTTTTTCCGAAAAGTCTTTGCTTCGTGGATTCATTCCACAATAATTACGTTGGCGTTTGGTTGTCGCAAGTGCACGATTAATCATGCCTGTGCCACAATCAGACTCTACTATCTTCGATAATATGACCAAACGCCTGGGAGAGCCACTTTCTCCCCTCTCCTTGCACCCCGTTCACCTCTTTATGGCAATCGACTCTAATTTTCCTTTAGCCGCTATTCGCGAACCACGTCTTATCCTCGAGCGAGTGTCAATATCCTTAACTCGAAGCGTTTTCCAATTGAGTTTTTTTTTCGACGAGGGTTTTAAGATAACGCCGGCATGCGTCGACTCACGCTGGAATTCGAGATTTTCAGGGTTGCTGGTCGATAGATAGGACGGAGGGTATTGAGTGCGCAAAGGAGCTCTCGATAAAGGACTGGTGTAAAAATTATAGCTGGGCTCGTTACCAAAGGAAAAAGTATCAGCGAGGCACGCGAGACGGCTATTATATAGTCGCTTTACATACGGCCAATCTATTGCGACAACTCCTCTTGGTGTGTAGGTATACCGGATTTCAGATGAAATCGAAGATCTCGAATCGATCCGCGCACGGGCAATTAACGTATAAGCCATAGAGCCGCGTCAGTCCCAGGGGAGATAGAGTCCGCGAGAGAATCGCGACATTTTGCTTTTTTTATAATTGCATTGCATCATGACTTTTTTCTAAAGATTGACCTTTTTCTATAATCGATCCATCAAATACGTTTTGTTTACTTTATTTTTTTCTTTCCCTTTGGTTGTGCAATTTTTATTAAATTGTGATATTAATCACAGCCTCAAGTTATTAATCCTCTATATACGTGATATTTCTTTATTAATCCTCTGTTATGTCAACTTTAATTAAACATTAGGAGGGGTTGAATAACTTTCACAAGATTCATAAAAATAGAACGTAACTATAGGTGTTGAAAAACCATCATGGACTCAATTTTAATGAACCTTTTTGGATTGGAAATAAATTCTGCCATAGGGCAGACAATTATCGTGGCGCTATCTAGTTCTAGTCTAGAATTCCAAGACCCACAATGCAATCTAGCGATACGTGATAATTTTCTATGCAAGTTTCTATGGCAAAAAGTTTTGTTAAAAATGAGTCCGAAATGGGCTGAATACTTTTTTAAATTTTGATTTTTTTCTTTTGTTAAATTTTTGTATTCTTATTTTTATATTGCAGGCCACGTGTTTAAACAAATGAATATTTTTGCTTCCTCAAAGGGAAGCATTGTTTCAATTAATTATAGTAAATTTCTTTTACTTATAGCGGAAAAAACGAACAATGACAAATTGCTTTTATCATTTTATAAGTGTTGTAGTTTGAAGGGCAGAAAACTCAGCCAAAATGTTGACATAATTGAAGGTTTATAACCTGAATCAAAGAGTCATTATTACAAACACTTTTTATTAAGAAATGTGTTTTATTAACTTGAATTACGCCGGCGAGAAATCGATAAATCATAGGCTCAGTTATCAGTGATCTTAGATCTTTATTTCTTGAAATGAAGTATGCAAGTGTTGGTAGTATAATTATTTTTCATTATTTATTTTCCTAAAGCGATTTTAATTTTTATGATTAACTTTTCTGAATAGATAGTAATTTAATTCATTAAACCTAAATGAACAAGTAGTTAAATTTAATTAAATCACGTTATCAAACAAATAAACAAAAATAAGAAAATAAAAACAATAATGGATAAATAAACAAATAGTAAAATAATAGTTTAAGAAATTATATTAAAAAATAAATTATTGTTAAACAAATGCTAGTTAATTACAACAAATGATAATTAAAAAACAAATTATTGTTAAATAAATTCTAGTTAATTACAACAAATGATAATTAAAAAACAAATTATTGTTGAACAAATGCTAGTTAATTACAACAAATGATAATTAAAAAACAAATTATTGAACAAATGATGGTTAAATAACAAATTATGGTTAAATAACAAATGATGGTTAAATAACAAATGAATAGTTAATAAGAAACTAAAGAATTGACAAAGAATAAATAGTTTATAGAAAAATTAATAAACAATAAATTAAAGAAAAAAATGAATTGACTAATCAATGCATATATAAAGAATAAAAATATAATTATATATTCATTTATATAAAATCAATTTCGAAGGAATTCTTAAACAATTAAATTATTAATTACTACATAATCAATATTTGTCAATGATATTTCTAATTTTGAAAAATGGGCAGATTTGATTTAATATGATGCGCTCAAATTTTCTTCAATTATGTAAATTCGAAGATTATTCATTTCTTGACAAAATATATTGAAAATAAATACGGATAAGAGTGACGAAATATATGTAGATTTATCGACTAATTTATCGTACCCGGTTAAATTAATAGAGATATAAATTTTATACCTATACGATAATTTTTTTATTCGAAGTTTTTTTTTGAAAATTTATTCGAAGCGCCATTTCGACATAATTTTCGTTTAACTTTAAAGTAAATTCCTTAAAAGACACATTGAAATACGATTTTGACAAGTTTTAAGAATTTATAACGGAATTTTCTTTTTCGATTTCTTTCTGTTTTTAGCCTCTTTCTCCAAAATTCTAAACATCTACTATTTTCGTTATTCTTGCCAAATCTGAAAGCTACTTCTAATTCAAAAGGCATAACTCCTACGTAAAGTTTCACGCGCAGAATGACTGCACAAGCAGAAGAATTCAGGAAATTCTCTTTCTACCGGAGATTCCAAAGCGTATGTTAAAAGAAAAAAATGAGAGTCAAAAACAAGAAGTAGGAGAGAAAAGAAGAGTGAAAAAATAAACGTGCTCATTAAAAAACAGGCAAATCTTGTACAAGATAAACCTGGATGTCAAATAAAAGCGTTTCACTTGCAGCTGCAAGTTCCTATAGAACTATAACTAACATACACCTTTTTGAGTAAAACAAGCTCTGCCAGTTACTTTTGCCAAATAAAAAATTCAATCCACATATTTTCTTGAAAAGATTCAAGATCATTAATTTACATCTTCTCGAAATTCAATGAATGTTAAAAGATTCAACAAGAGATTTACAACTATAAGCAACTAAAAATATCTATATACGAAAATGTAACATCAACTTTTCAGTTTTAAAATCATTACATTTTGAAATTATTAAAATGCCTATATTAAGAAATATAATAATAATAAAACATAATAAAATAATAAAAAATAATAATAAAACATAATAAAATAATAAAAAATAATAAAATAATAAATCATCAAAATATGATTAACTAATTGTTTCAAAAATATTTTATAAATTCCTAAATTCTTAAAAGTATCTTTCCAAGATTATATATGAGATGTCGATTAAAGAAACTTATTTCGTGTACGATATGATTAGGAACAATACGTGACATGAAGAATGGGTTTCAATGTCGGAAGATAATTAGGAAAAACAAAAGAATCGCTCTATTGTGATTGATAGATGTGAAATAAGATTTTGCAATGTTGGAAAAGATTCGAGATTTATGGTTTACAATTTAATGGATAATACGTGTTCTCATTGTTTGACATGCTTCAGAGAAATACTTCCGCAACCAAGTTTATCTAATCATTCATGAAAAAAGAGAAACATTCGTCCTTCCGATAACGAAAGGCGTAAGCTTTTCATTTTAAGCGGGCATTCCGCAAAAATAAACTCACGTGTGTAACGTTTACTCGTCAAGTCTTATGTACTATCTTATCATGATATAGTAAGATTCGAATACGAGATAGCAAATGTTCACAATGAGTCAATTCTAAAGTTCAATTCTGCATAAGTTACATATATCCTGAAACGGTTTCCCTCTGAATCTATTGATTGAATCATCACGACTATTAATCACGAATATTATCACGAAGATCAGTATCTACAGAGAAGTTAAAATCATTAAAATCAAATTTGCCTTAATTAAAATCAATTTTAGTCATTTCTCTTCTTCTAAGAAACAAAGTGATTATGATCATGAATCAAAAATGATTGTTTGATTCTTTGTGATTGCAAAATATTTAAGTACTTCAAAACTGTTTTCCAATTCAGTACGAATAAAATGTAAACATAGGAATGTATTTTTTAAATATATAAATATTTGGAAGGATCATAAATTTTCTGGCAATATATTTGGAAACAGAACAGAATGTTCTGCAAATATATTTGCAAATATAAAAAATTGTTCTGCAAATGTAATTGCAAATACAAAAAATTGTTTTGCAAATGTAATTGCAAATACAAAAAATTGTTCTGCAAATATAAAAAATTGTTCTGCAAATGTAATTGAAATGCAAATCTTTCCGCAAATATATTTAAAAATTCAAATTTTGCAGAAAACTATATCATGACAATTCTGGGAAATAATCGTGCAATTTTGGCACTTCTACATTCGCATTTTGATTTTTTTCTATTCCCTTAACTGAACAGTATAAAAAGAGCGGAATACAAAAAGATAAATACAAAAGGATTGAAATCTCGAAATTGCCAAATGCTGTTGTTAAAATCTTTTATGCCAATTGAACACGAGGTTTCGCTTAACGCGGGACGTGTGAAACGTGTCTTATATTTCTCTAATGACTTTTTTCACAGGTCTCAAAATGTGATATTCAAATACACTCGTGAATCTTTTAGGGTTTAGCTAAATGCTACACCAATCAAAGTTATTTATTGCTCTTTATTTATCTGTAGAAAGCTAGCCAAAGAAGTCTGAGAATTCTGACTCGGATAAAATGAGATCTGTAACGTTCTTGTTATTCACTCGATTTACCAAGAGTTGAGAAGCACGTCCCTCTTTATTTCAAACGTAATCACCTGCCTTATCTACTAAAAATCGCCATCATTTGATTTAATTATGAAAATATCGTTAATTAATTATTTATAGTAATTTAATTACCAACTATGTCACTAAAAGAAATTAATATTGTCACTGATTTACGATTCGTAATAAAGTGTACTTAAATTCAAAGAAAGTTGGTTTTCCGACATTGAGACCTGATAATGATTGTGATTTATTTCAATTAAAATGCATAATATTAATAAAATAATATGTGCATAATATAGTTCGCAATTTTAATAGTTATTATACATTGCAAAAAGTCTGATTTTAATTAATTAATGAACTTCAAGATGGGTTGATTAAGTTCAGATTAATTCAATTTATTAACTTTAAATTAATCAGTTTGTTCACATTAAATTAAATTAATTTATTGGCTTTGAATTTTATCTCTTTATTGATAATAAATCAATAATTTTATTGACTTTAGAGTGAATTATCCACATTGAATTAAATTACTTTATTCACATTAAATTAAATCAGTTTATTCACATTAAATTAAATCAGTTTATTCACATTAAATTAAATCAGATTATTCACATTAATTGGAATCAGATTATTCACAACAAATTAATATAAACTATTTGCTCTTTTTACTTAGTTTATCTATTTATTTACTCTATATCTATCAATTTAATGAATTGTTTATTATTTATTATCTTTTACATAATTTTAAATATATAATAATAATAAAATATGTAATAATAAAATATACAATAATAAATAAATTTTATATTTATTATAAATTTATTATAAATTTTATATTTATTTATTTTAATTCTATATATATATTTATTATAACTTATTCTTTACTTATTATTATCCTTTATTTACCATTTATTTATTGAATTAATATAGAGTATGGATTTCTTAGTCTAAATTAAACCAACTTTTAGAATTATATACAGTTCTTAACCTTGAACTAAATCAATTTTTCTACTCTAGATTAAATTTTCTTTGCTTTTTTACTTTTCTTTCTATACACAAGCAATGTATATATTTAAATCAAACGTAAAGTCACTAATTAAAAAAATTTTAAATGCAATTAAATTACATTCGATCATTTATAACCAACTACTTTAAATTGAAATCCCAAAATTAAAAGAAAATACATATTTATCAAACAAACTCTTGTTTCTACCACATGTGAAAATATAACCCCACATTATATATCATTTACATATGTTCATCAAATTAAAAAAAAATTGTACTTAAAAATTTTTATTCTAAATTAAAGAACAGTCGTGAAAAGGGACTTTTCCGATTAGAATTCACAGAAAATGTGCGCATTGGGATGATGTTCATAAAATACTTTTCGAGAAATCTCGACACTATAAAAGTAAAAATCAATTCGTCTAGACATTCATGGTGAACATTTGCTTTCGCGTGGATTTCTATGGAAATTCTTGACAGTCGTAACAATACTTATGGGATCTTTTATGGAGCTCGCACGCAGAAGCCATCGGCCTTACAGCGAGCTTTTGCCTCGCAAGCGCCGAAAGCTCGTATTGATCGTTCCTATAGCCGTTTCGTGTCAAGTTCAAGCTCAAATTCAATGGGAGTTTCCCCAATATTCCTACTTTTTTAACTTCAAGGACTCAAATTTTAATAAACGAGAAAATTTGACTTGTAAATTAAGTAGAAACTCAAAGGTCCAGATATAACAAAACAGCTACACGGAAAAAAATTGGTTCAAATCCGTTTCGTGTTATTTCGAACCAATGCTAAAGTACACAGACGGAGGCGCCCTCTCGCTGGGTTTCGTATTATATTATATTATATGTGTTATTTATTATATTTGTTTTGTATTATTTTAACACGATTTTAGTGTTAAAATAGCACTTTTTCTTGTGTAAAACGAAATTCTAGAAATATTAGAACCTTAATTGAAAACATGTTGGTACAGTTTATTTGACTGAAAAATCAAATTTTTGTACCCAAAAAATATGATGAAATGAGACTTAAAATTGTGATTCTAAATTTTTATGAAATTTATATAATTGTGGGAAAGTTTTCACATTTTTTGCAAAAACTGTTTGCTAGATTTTTATTCGTGATTTGGATTAAAGACGATTAAGTTTTCTTGATTCTTTTCTGTTTGATAAGTTATCATAAGTGCTCGACTATCACTTGAAACCGTTTCATATAAAGTAGCCACGCAAATAAACTGATCACAATATTAACGATCTTCGTGTGGAAACTGGAATAACTATTTTGCATTTTTTATAATAATACTTCCCGTCATGAATATTTCTCAATCATTTCACAACGGATTATAATTCTCTGCATTTTATATTCGTCCGAGATTTCGAAATATAAATGAACTGAATTTAAATAATGAAAAGAATCATTAAGAAAAAAATAAATGAAATAAAAATACGAAATACGACAAATAATGAGATAAAATAAAATAATAATAGACAATACTGAAGAAGCAAAATAAATTTAAAATAAAAATTGTAAATATAGTTGTTGAAGTATTTTCTTCGCCTCTTTGTAATTCGGTACCAAAGAATGTAAAAAAATATTTTGAAAGTCTCAAACTTTCGATTTTTGAACGCTACTCACGTCAATCGTTTCAACGATGGACATGAATGCAGTTGGCTACAAATATAGTAAAGAAAAGATACAACAAAGATCTGATAACGTCAGATTGACACACTAGTGGGATAAAATTGTCAATTGAAAGTCAGGAAATAAAATGTTGCTATTTCTCCGTCCACACCTTGTCATGAAGAAATATTATTGACATTCCTCTTTCAATTTTTACAGTTGTGATTTCACAAAGAAACGAGACTATAAACTATAAAATGTGTTTTAAGTACATTTGTAATATTTCAAGAATTCACAATATTAGTGTACATTTTTTAAATTGAAATAAAATGTCTGCTTTTTAAAAAAATGTTTTCAAGCAAGAATGTGCTTTAAAATCTAATAAAATATATTCGAAAAAAAGCATTCTATATTCGAAAAAATGCATTCTATATTCGAAGAAAGGCTTTCTATATTCGAAAAAAGGCTTTCAATTGAAAAAGATTTTTAATTTTAAAAAGCTTTCAATGTTAAAAGCCTTTCTATTGAAAAAAGCTTTCAATTAAAAAAGCTTTCAATTGAAAAAAGATTTTCAATTAAAAAGTTTCTTTGAATTACAAAAATCATTTCAATTATCAAAAAGTAGCTTTCAATTTCCAAAATAGCTCCCATTTCCAAAAAGTTTTCAATTCCAAAAATACCTTTTTAAAAAAGTGTCGAAACAAAGTGTCTCGAATTTGAACAAAGTATCTAATGTATAAACAAAATGTCTTGAATGTGGATGAAGTATCTAATGTACGAATAAAATGTTTTATGTTGGAATAAAACGTCTAATATATCGAATGGCTTACATTCAGGAATAAAATGTCAAGTGATTAAGCTTTCAAGTGTAATTAAATTTAATGTTAGAGCAAAAAGAAAAAATCGCATGTATCAGTGCCTCATTGAGCAAATCCTAAAATAAATTATTCACCAGATAAAATGCCTAAGTCGTAAAAACGGCTAGTATTGAAAATTAGTTAATGAATTATTAAAATTTTTGTTTCTATGATAACGCCAACGGTGTTATAAACGTATTAAACCCAGCTGCAATGTCCAACGTTCAATATAATTTATAATACCGGTTAATAGAATCTATATTTCTCTTGCTCTGTTGAGTGTTTATGACAAGTGAGCGTTTGCTGTGTTGTAAACAAGGTGGCGAACTTTTAAAATTTATAGACGAGTGTTTTTTTCAAATACGGAAAAATTATGATATTACTGAATCATGAATGATACCCATTACTGTACCAAGTAATAGGTAAATGATAAAATGTCCTCATTTTATCAAGAACTCTCACCACTTGAATAAAATGTCACTTTATTTACCGTAATGCTGAAGTAATTCAAATAACGGGTTTAGTGTGTGTTGAGAAAGTAATTTAATCAGAAATTTAAAAGCCCCTTAGACTTAATAATTAACACGATTTGTTAATTAGTGGGTTATAAGTGTTAATGTAGAAATCTCTCGGAATAATAAATCCATGCATTGATAAAATTCGTTTCAAAACATGACTATTTACTTAGTATTATATTTTTTGACTTTTTTTTTCTGTTTTTTGTTTCTTTTTTGTTTTTTTTCTGTTTTTTTGTTTCTTTTTTGTTATTTTTTTGTTTTTTTCTGTTTCTTTTGTTATTGTTTTTTTTGTTCCCAGCCAATAAATAATTGAAATGACACTTGCGTTATTATATTGTTCCAAGTATTTTTTAGTTATTTAAGATTTTAAGAAATTTGATGATTTTAAACACACCAGGTGCCTTTAGTCACTTAGAAGCTACTCTCTAAATGTGTACTCGTATCAGAAGCACTTATGAGTCAATTTTCCTAGAAAAGGTACCATGGAAAATGTTAACGCGGAAATCCTCGCCTGGCAATACTCTAAATATAATGACTAAATGCCCTGATGCGAATTTTCAAAACATTGCTAAGCTCTAAATAACACTATGAATCAGACCGTCTTATCTACCAACACGAGGTTATAGCCCCTGAGAATTTAGACCCTCATTCAGACGATATATATCTTCTGTGGAGGTGACAAATTCTCTGTCACAATGAAACAATTATTAAATCAACCCTACTGAATTTCCATTGTTCAGAAAATGCTGCTAATCTCTGTCGCTAAATAAATTGATAAGTAAACGGTGATAAATTACTCATGAAACTTAGAGAGCTAAATGAGAAACAAATATAATTAGAGACAAATGAAACAAGACTTTCGCGACAAACGAAACAAGTCTTTCGCGACGAATGAAACAAATCTTTCACGACGAATGAAACAAATCTTTCACGACGAATGAAACAAATCTTTCACGACAAATGAACCTTTCGCGATTCATATCAGATTAGAATCCTAGTGAATTCAATGATTTACATCAATTAGATTTAAATTTATTTTTTGTTCAATTTTACACCGAATGTACAAATCAAACCAAATGTAACAAATTCAAATGTAATCAACCAAATATAAATCATGCGAAAATCCGTAGAGAATGGTGACTTTAATTTAACTCGAAACATCAAGCTACTAAGGCAACGATGGGATAAAGAACAATTGATGGAAAATCGCTGACTCAATGGGAAACCAAGTTGGGATCTATTTATAGTGTAATTACATCGTAGTTAGCTATGGATTTATTTTGAAAGAACATGGAACTTTTCTTAAGCTCTCTCAGTGTCCATAGAATGCCTTAAAAGGGACTCTAGGTATTGACGGCCTTTTAGTTATTACGTACAATTAACCTGAGAACGTTAAGAGAAGGCTACCGAGCCGGGCAAGGTCCCCTTGCGGTTAGCGTCTTAGCTAATCATTATTTATTGAAAGAGAAATGGGTCAGAAATTTAATACCAACATCCCTGCTCCACTGACTCAATCTTAATTGCTAATCATGCTCAGTTCTCAATCTCAATTCCCTGCTTCCTCAGTGTTGTCTTTTATTAATTTCTAATCAATGCTTTACTTTCCGAGCAATTCTTTTTTTCTATCTGAAAAAAATTCAGATCTATCTGAAATTCTATCTGAAATTTATTAATTAGGTTCCTAGTTTCTGATTATTTTGTTCATTGATTCGAATTTGACAAACGCAAATGTTGCTTTTATGTATAATTTTTAATCATGAGACATTCAACTTGAAAGTAGCAAATTGATATCAAAAGTATCAAATTGATACCAAAAGTATCAAATTGACATCAAAAGTACCAAATTGATCAAAATTGTGTAATCAATTTGATACTTTTGGAATCAAATTGGTACTTTTCGGTATCAAGTTGATATTTTCATTCAAAATGTGGCATTTAAATCATCATTATCATCAACATATATCATCTATCATTCAATCATCACTACCCTTCAAACTGTTTGATAATCTCAAACTTCAAATCAGTAGATCCTGTTCAATTTTGAAATTATTCTTTTTAATTAAAAATTGTTAAATTTATTTTGTCTGTAATTACAAAGATATAAATTTCAATTTGATATTTTGATTCGCTACAAGAATGGTAATACGGATTTTGGGGTATTAAATAAATGAAGGTATCAAATTTTGGTATGTGTGTCGAATTTTGTTAGCTAGTTCACACCTTATAAATAGTTGATGTATATGTAAGCAGCTGTGTGCTTAAAATACAACTGGAGGTGTAATCTAAACTGGAGGTGTACAATAAATTATTAAAGGAGGTGAAACTAAAATACAAATCTCAATAAACAATGTTTAATCTGAATAAGTAGAGTGATCAAATTGTGTGAGAATTAATTGTGCTGAAGATCTAATACACTTTAGGATCCCAAGCAGTAAAATGAAATACCCCTCGGAAGAATCTTTTTTTAAGAGCTCAGAAGCAATGTGCCATGCGACCTACATTATTTTCCTGCCATGTTAACCTTAAAAATTCCAGAAACTCTTATTATTCTTCAGTTAAGTACTTTTCCTTTTACCTTGCTTTATGGAGAGCAGCACTTGATGCTCTTAAAGCTCGCATTAGTCCTCTTATAAAATGCAACTTACGGGAAAATGTATTTTGCACCGAGTCTCAAATTCCTGCGGATCTTTCGCTAAAGAATTCATTTCTAAAAATTGGATTTTTGATAAGTGGTTCTAAGGGCCTGTTGAAAACTTGTAATATGAAAATTTGTAGTGATTGAAAGTTTGTAATGATTGAAAGCTTGTAATGATTGAAAATTTGTAATGATTGAAAGCTTGTAATGATTGAAAATTTTGTAATGATTGAAAGCTTGTAATGATTGAAAATTTGTAATGATTGAAAGCTTGTAATGATTGAAAATTTGTAATGATTGAAAGCTTGTAATGATTGAAAATTTGTAATGATTAAAAGTTTGTAATGATTGAAAAAATGTAATGATTAAAAGTTTGTAATGATTGAAAAAATGTTTGGTCTCTTCCAATTTTTCAATAACCAAAAACTAGAATTTTTGATCAATATTCGATGATTCTTGATGAAATTTTCAATGACTAAAACGAAAGTAATAAAAAAAGATTAACACAAAAACAAAACAACGTTTCAAGCAGTTGAAACTTCCGCGTGTCTGAAGACCGCTTGAGCAGATAGAGAAACCTTGCAACAGAAAAGAATCTTCTTCGATTATGAAGCATCACTTTCATGGATGTAATTCTCATAAGAAGCTCAAGAAAGTTTCACAAGACACCTTCCTAATATCTTCGACCGCAACATCTAGGTTATTCCAATAAAGTTCACTTCAAGTGCTTCTAAACGATTAACAGGAAGCTTGACAACCAGGTGCGCTGACCAGGAGCAAATGATTCCGGTACCTGTTTATCCGGTCAATTACAATAGTAAAATAAAAGCAAAAGTTAATAGTTCCCGAAAGAAATAATCATCATTCTTCATTTTATTCAGCTCTTCCCTAAAGGTAACGAGAAACTAGTTGCTGTGTATACAAAGTTGCAAACACCCTACGATTACAGAGAGCTCGTTAAAGAAAATTGACATAAAAATAAATCTAATAAATAAAGGATTATGATTGAGAAATAATTATACAGTAGAAGTTCAAGTGTATTTGCATCATACGTTCATAAATTATAATAATAAAGAAATTCATGAGAATTGTTAAAGAACTCATCTTTTAAACTGATTTCCATTTTGTTTAAAAGAAGAAAAATAACCAAAGTTTTGAATTTCGAGATGGAACTTAATCAACAAAATTGTAACGTGTTGGTGAAATTTTGGCTGAAAATCAGCCACTTTTTGCTGATTCTCAGTGAGTGTTTTGCTGATTTTCAGCACTGATTTTAACAATTCGGCGGAATTTTGATAAATCAGTTTACACTTCAATTTTCAATTTGTAATTCTCTACTAAAAAATAGGGAAAAAGTAGTTGAGCTATTGAAATTGTTTATGTACTAAAAATTATAGTATTATTCTACTAACAATTAGTATAAAAATACTATAATTTTAGTACACAAAACACTATTTTTGAAGTAGAAACACTATATTTTTAAGTAGACACACTATTTTTAGTGTAGAAAACTACTAATTTAATAAGTAAATTACTAATATACGAAAATTTGTCGATTTCAATTAGAAGTAATTCTCTAATCAAATCAGTAGTTTTCTACTAAAAAATACTTGTTTTCTGCTACACGGAAAGAAAATTCTAGCAAAAATTCCTGTGCTGTTCACTATAAAAACGCCATAATGTCTAGTCAGTCAAATTTACTAAAAATTAAACTAAACCGTGCTAAAAATTAGTAATTTTTTACTAAAAAAAAAATTAGTAGTCCTTTAATAAAAATTATAGTATAAAGTAGAAAATTATAGTATTTTCCTACTAAAAATTAGTAGTTTTCTATGAATAATGAATAGAAACGACATTGTAAAAAAGAAGTCTTGTTTTCAACCTATTTTAAACGGAAACTATTTACATCAGATCCAATTTCGACTGAATTTTAGCACCAAGACTTGGATTTTAAGACTTCAAACTGTCTCAATCTTATTTTAAGCTATAAAATTAGCTGATTTTCAGTAATTTTGGTTTTCAGATGTTATAACATCCGTTATAACGGATTAAGATTTTGTTTTTAATGTGTATATCAATAGGTGGACGACTTTTCGCCAATCTACTTGTAGAAAATGATTAATTGAAACTTAGAGAGTAAAAAGTACAATTTGATTTGTTGCAAATGAAATAAAACGAGAATCGATTAGAATTTGAAAAAATCAAAGTCAAAATAGCGCATTTGGTCTAAGAATTTTCGCTCCCAAATAATTTAAATTAATGTATAGCGAATTGTTTAAAATGAAATTTCCTCGTTCATAATAAACATCGAATTTTGAATTTTTAGAGCGCAAGTGCAAAGATGAATGTTGAAAAAAACCTGTAAAAAGCTTTTGAAAAGTATGGAACTATTTTTAATTACGGAGGTTGAGTGGCACGGACTGAAAACAAGCAAAACAACATACGAGTGTAGATATCTGTATTTCTACATTTGAGGATGAAATTCGAGTAAAGCTTTCGATCTGGATATACTATTGAAAAGCGAATGAACGGAATACAAATGAACAGCTGAGCTTCGAGCTTGCAGAACTATTGATTGCAGAGACGCCGGCGCCGGGACGACCTCTGAAAAGCTGCGCAAGGAAAAGCTGCGAATTGCCATGCCTCTCGAAATACCTGGTAACTTAAAGTCGAAGAGGTTCCGAAATTTGAAGAAATTCATAAAGCATGTGACACGAGTGCTTACACATAATTCTCAACATATGAAGTTCCTGAAAACATTCAATATGATTTCTTATCTTCATCCTAGCTGCTACTATATAAAAAAGGAACTCAAAAATTTTAGTTTCTAAAATTTTTAGTTAATAATTTAATTTAATAATTTTAATTTTTAGTTTCTAAAATTCCTAAACTTTATTTATATAAATTATATGAAATATAATAAAATATATAAAATTGATATGATATCTGCTACAATATAATAAAATATATAAAAGTTAATATGTACATAAAAGTAACTTTTTCAACAGCTCTGCAAACTTTCACAGAAAGTTTCGCAGAAATCATAAACACATTGATGGATTTGCATAATCTACAGGTGAAATATGTATCCAATTTAAAATTAATCGATTGATTTATATGTGAAC
>WNHD01005965.1:0-10622 GCA_011057455.1 Ganaspis sp. Gsp50 | reverse complement strand
TCGCAGAACGGCTACATTAAGTTATTTCACATAATTTGTATTAAACATTGATATCTATGAAATATAATTTATAATTTAATGCAAGTTTTAGAAAATGTACAGTAACTGCTAGGACCATTGCACTATTTTTGAATATGACATTGCTGACTTATCAGAGGAGTCGAGCAGCAAGGACGACGAATATTGGGTTTAGGATTATAACGTGTCTAGTTCTTTTATTTCTGATAGTTATGAAACAACTGATATCTCAGGTAATTTTTTATTTACTCAATGTCAACTTTATGACGCTATTTTCATAGACAATTTTTTGAAGAATTTTATTCTTTTTAGACAATGAGAAAAATAAACTTGCCCATTAAGGTGCGAGTGAATATGATGCAAAACCAGCAGGTGAAATCGGTTTTTTATTAGATTGTACTTTATATTTATTTAATTTTTCAGTATAATGTACGGATGATAAAACTCATTCTTGTTAGGACGAATGCGAAACTGTTTTATTGAAAAAGATAAGACTGTATGGCAGAAAATCAGACTGGAGCTCATAATATTTTGCGAAAGCGAAGTGGTCCTCACTCCAGTACAATTTCTCTATCAAGAAGTAAAACTTTCAAGAAGATTTTTACAGAAGATATAGTCGATTTAATCGTTCAGTGGACAAATAAGAAGGCCATGTCTTTCTATGTGAGATACAATGCAGAGCATCCAAATTCACAGAAAGAAATTAGACCTGTAACAAAGCAAGACATCAACTCTTTCATGGCTATTTTAATTTGTGCCGGCGCAAACAATTCTAACACTAATCATGTGAAAGATATGTGTCATTCTAACTCATATCCTCTGTACCAGGCAATAATAGAAATTAATAGGTTTCAATGTATTATGCGCTTAATTAGATTTGACGACACTTACACAAGACAAATACTCATACAAAACAACAGATGAGCACCAATCCGAGATCTTTGGGAAATGCTGAACTTTAATTTGGCTTAGATGTACAAACCTAAGGAGAGTTTAACCATCGATAAACAGCTGTATTCTTATCGCGAAAACACCAAATTTACCATGTATATACCTTCAAAGACAGCCAAATATTGTATCAAAGTTTGTTGGATTTGTGATGCAGTTAATTCATATCCTTTGTGTGGTATTCTTTACACTGGAAAAGTTGGTAATGTTCCTGAGAAACACCAAGGTGAAAGAGTCGTCAAAGAACTAGAAGTGTTTTCTACCACATTTGGCTTTCACAAAAAGGTAACAATCTGCTCCCACGTACCAAAATAGAATAAGGCTGTGATATTGTTGTCAACGATGCACTTTGATATGGCTGTCCATGATGATGCCCAAAACAGACATCATATTTTAACCTGTTACAACAAATGCAAAACTAGCGTTAATACTATGGATCAATTGGCCAGGAGATACACAACTCAACGTCGCGTCGCACTATGACATGGCCACTTGCTTTCTTTTTAAACCCCTTTACTGCCGCACAACTTTTATAAAAAGTGCCTAAATTGCAAATCAAAAATTTATTGAATTATTTTGACATTTTGTATACTAAGATTCATAGTGTCACTAATTACGAACATGATGTTAGTTTTTTAAGATGCAAAATATCCGATCAAAAATGGCGGCCTATTTATAAAAATTTTACTGAAATCGCAACAAACTTAGTACTGTGGGGTTTTCGGGGTCGCTGACAATGAGTATGATGTTAGTTTTTAAAAATGATTGAAACTTTGTACTCGGGGGCTTTTGGGATCACTGATTACGAAACTGATGTTAGTTTTGAATAGGTCAATATGATGATCGAATATGGCGTACTTATAAAAATTTTTTACTGAAATCGATTCAAGTTTGGTGCCTGGGTTTTTTTTAGAATCGCTGATTACAAATATGGTGTTAATTTTTACATATTCAAAACGGTTGACAGTTTTAAAAATATTTTTCTGAAATAGATTCAAACACGTCAAAGCTAGTGTCAAAGGTATAAAATTACATAGGTACAAAAATTTATTGATACCTTAGTATTTATGGTTATATATATATATTTTGCAAGATTCAATCGACGTAATTAAAAATTCTAAAACTGGTCAGCAATATTGGATTAACAATTTTTATTTTGCTAAAACTATCATCCTATTCGTATTCAGCAAATCCAGAGACCCTAAAGCGCAATGTTTTAATCGACTGGAAATTAAAGTTTTGTAAGAGTCCACCATATTGGATCCGACATTTTGAATTTTTAAAAACTAACATCTGTTTAGTATGTTTCAGCGACCCCAATAACCCTCTAATACAAAGTTTCATTCGATTCCACTGAAATATTTAAAAATATTCTGCCATATTGGATCCGCCACTTTGAGTTTTTTAAAAATAACATCATATTCGCAATCAGTGACCGCAATAACCCCTGAATACAAAGTTTCAATCGATTTTACTAAAATTTTCAAAAGTAGTCCGACATATTGGATCCGCGAATTTAAATTTTTAAAAACTAACATTATATTTGTTGTCAGCGACCCCAAAAACCCTCGAGTAATATATTTCGTCATATTTCACTAAAATTTTCAAAAAATAGTCCGCCATATTGGATCCGACATTTTGAATTTTTAAAAACTAACATCATATTAGTAATCAGCAACCCTAAAAACCCTCGAGTATTAAGTTTTGTGCGATTTCAGTAAATTTCTTAAAAATAGGCCGCCACATGGGATTCGCCATATTGAAGTTTTAAAAACTAACATCATATTTGAAATCAGCGACCCCAAAATCCCCTGAGTATTGAGTTTCGTGCGATTTCAATAAAATTTTAAATAATAGGCCGCCATATTGGATCCTCCATTCTGAATTTTTAAAAACTAACATCATATATGTAATCAGCGAGCCCAAAATCCACCGAGTACTAAGTTTTGTGAGATTTCAGTATAATTTTCAAAAATAGTCCGCCACATTGGATCTGCAATTTTGAATTTTTGAAAACTAACATCATATTGGTCATCAGCGACCCCAAAAACCCATGAATTTTGTGCAATTTCTGTAAGCAGACATCTATTAGATGTCTATATAGAACTCTTGGTTTGAGCTCAAATTAAATTTGTTTTACCATCATTCAAACTGAAACCAAGAGTTCTATGTTGGCATCTAATAAATGTCTGCTTGGTCGGTATACATCAAAAATTTCTGAATTATCTTAATATGTTTTTTATATTATTTATATCTTTTTTTGTTAGTTAAGTAATCTTAAAATGAACTATGGTTGTGTATACAGTATACCTAAGGCTAGTAGGAAACGGTCTTATTTTGAATTTGAATCTTTTATTGACTTTATTATTCTAACTTTTGTCATGATTAGGATTCGCATTTTTCCGGCAGTCAGAGTAAAGTCCAAAATTCTGAGATCTTTCTCATCGTCAGTTAAGGGGTTAAAATGCTGGACATTAGTTCTCTCGCTGCTTATCTGATTTTTTTCGAAAATAATCCGAACCGTCCTAGAAAAACTAATCAAAGACGGCTATTTCTTCGTGAATTAAGTGAGGAGCTGACATAACCAACAATCGAAGCTCGTATGACGAATCAGCAGGTAATTCGAAGTTGTACAATGAAGATTGACATTGAAAACATTATAGAACGAGAAATAAATGCAGTGCAAGTTGTTACCCCAGAACCTTTTGTTGAACGGGATGCTTCGGAAACAATAAAAGTTACAGGTTCGTGCCATGTCTGCAACAAACAACCCAACAAACTTAGAAGAAAAACTCGCAAAAGATGCTCTATATGTCAGCTACCAATCTGCGATAAGCATTCAATAAATATTGTCAAGTGCAATGAGCGTATGCCATAAAATTTGTTCATAAAGTCATATCTAACCATTTTTTATTTTATTGTTTATCAAGTTCAATAATTGTCTTGAATAAATTTTTTCTATAAAATATTCTCTTCTTTTTTTCGTATTGAATTAATTTATTAATTATTTACTAAATAAGTTTAATGCTAATCTGAGGATCGTAATCAGCGTCCCTGAAAACCACCGAGAAACGAGTTTCAAATGAATCTAATATTTTTTTCTATTTACGTCCGCCATCTTGGATACACCATTTTGAATTTTCTAAAACTCAGTGCAAGAAACTTAATCAGAGACCATAAAAACCCGTGAGTAACGAGTTTTAAATGAATCCAATGTTTTTTTCTATTTTCGTCCACCATCTTGGGTTCGCCATTTTGAATTTTTGAAAAATAATTACAGATTCGTAATCAGCGACATCCAAAACCCCTGAATAACAAGTTTCAAATGAATCCAATATTTTTTTCTATTTTCGTCCACTATCTTGGATTCGACATTTTGAATTTTGAAAAACTGACTTCGGATTCGTAATCAGCGACCCCAAAAAACCCCAAGTAACCAATTTCAAGTAAATCTATTATTTTTTTCTTTTTTTGTGTTACATCCCAGTAACACGAATTTTCCTGAAGGTTGTTCATGATAAATAAATTTTCTTTGTATTATCATGATATGAGAACTACCTTATGGTAACAAAAATTATTTTTTTCTTTTTTTGTGTTACATCCCAGTAACACGAATTTTCCTTAAGGTTGTTCATGATAAATACATTTTCTTTGTATTATCATGATATGAGAACTACCTTATGGTAACAAAACATGAAATTGGTGATCATAAGTAGAAATAGATAGCAAATGGTAATAGGGTTTATTACCGACCACACGATGTTGTTTTAGAACCTGAAATATAAACCTATGATCATGTGAGATAAGCGCTATTATATTTTCAATAATATTATTAGCCTCTGTTAGTACAATTCTAAGAAAAGTGTGAGCTGAAATTCATAAAAAATAATTGCTAAAAGAGATAATGAGGCGCGTGGAGCACGTAGTGCTTCTATAATCAATCCGAGCTTGCAGTTGGTTGCTTGCGATCCACGCGTACGCTTGCCGCGGCCCGCGTGATAAACAAGCGGACCATTGCAAGACGTGCATCTTCATATGCTTCAATTGCATAAACCAAGACACCGTTTTATGAGAAATATAACACTTATGACCAGCTCTCGCTACTCTTTAGATCTATGAAACCTTTTGATAAGATCTAATTCTTTTAACGGCCTTAATAAATACAGATTTTCAAGGTATTATCAACCGACTTGAATACAGTCCTCTCACATAATCATGAATATAAACCCTTGTAGCTCTGTCATATATATTACAAAGTTACATATATATATATATATATATATATATACTTCGCTCTTTCTGTGAGCCTATTACAACTGATGTGTTACCTCAGGTGTTGGTAGGAATAGAAACGCACATCTTTTCTGCCTTCGTGGATAATTTTTAACATTCCCAAGGCACTTGATATACTTATTATAACATCTTCTTTTATTTATCTAAGATAAATAAAACTATAATAATTAATATAATATAAAACTAACTAATTTGAACTAAGAGTAAAAAGAGTTTTGAAATGTTTAAATAATTGAATATAAATTGAATATCGTCGTACTTAGAGTGTTTCTGTAAACGACGACAAAGCTGGCTAGTTTGTAATATTCGGTAAACATTTCCCGAACTCCTTCGTGGATCCACCATTTCGAATTTTAAAAAACTGACTTTGGGTTCGTAATCAGCAACCCCAAAAACCCCGAGTTACCAATTTCAAGTGTTTCCGGAATGACTAAAAACAAAGGATGATGTCTCAACCGTTAGGTAAATCGGAGTTTCAAAAAACACTCTGCGCAGCATCAACGAATAAGTGGACCATTGTAATATCCACTTCAGCAACATCAAATTTTGCCCTTTTCTCTCAAAGGAAAGATAAATTTTAAGTAATTTTAATATTATTATCACACACATTGTAATACTCACAATTCATGTTATTTCTAAAACTTTTTAAAGACACTATCATTAAATACAGACAAATATTAAATAAAAATACGCCTTCTTTTATTTGATTTCTAAACATTAGAAATATTTACCTTTTAATAAATCAACTTAGACTAAAAATTAGTAAAGCTTAACAACGACTCACCCCATAGGAGCGATAGAAGCCAACGATCTCATCTAAAAATAAATGGTCAAGACTTGCCAACTTGACTTAATCGGCCTACCTTACCTCCACTATTAATTTTATAATTTGATATTATTAATTAACAAAGCCTTCTGCTCGGGATGTAACATTCGTCGACCATCGTGGATCCGCCATTTCAAATTTTAAAAAACTGACTTTGGGTTCGTAATCAGCAACCCCAAAAACCCCCGAGTAACCAATTTCAAGTGAATCCAATATTTTTTTCTATTTTCGTCCACCATTTTGGATTTACTATTTTCATTTTTAAAAAACTGACTTTGGATTCGTAATCAGCAACCCCAAATACCCCTGATTAACCAATTTCAAGTAAATCCGATGAATCTGTAAATAGTTTTTTTCCGGTTCCAGCAGTGCTGGGATTTAACATCTATACTTCGAATTAATTGTTAATTAATTTATAATAAACAAAAAATGCGTTGAAATGTATAATCTGCTTTTATTTAACATAAAGAACGAGAATCTGGTGCGTTAAAACAAAATTTTAATATACACTGGAATAAAATAAGGAAATGCATAGTTGTGGGTATACGGGTACCCGGATATTAACACAAGGGTTAAAATTTAAAATGTTTCTTAATGTTCATGTAAATCGTGCATTTTTTCATACTGTTGTATAATTATTTTAAATATAATGTTAACAATTTTGTATAAAAATTGTGTTGTTATAATGTTTCATACAATACTTATACTAGTTATTTTTAAATTTTGAGTTAAAATTGTTTGCATACTTGGTTTTATTTCTGTGACAGAAATTTAGAAAATTATGAAAATCGTGACTAAAATTATTTTACTCTACTGGAAAATCATACATAGGATCCTATATAGGAATTATAGAGTATTCTATAGGAATCTATATAGGTGGCTCCTACAAGGAAATCATGTGTCGACGTACAGGAATCAATATGTTCACATATAGGGCCTATATAGTCCCCTATAGGTTATTCTTTTTGACATATAGGTTTGACATAGGTCATCTATATAAGATATTTAAAGGACTCCAACATAGGATGCTATAGAGGTCTCATCACAAAAGTCTTTGTACTCCTATATAAAAGCCTTGAGCGTATGTGCATTTATCATTTATTATTCTAACAAGTTGCATATAATTTAAGCATTTTACAATATTTTTTTGATACCAGTTTTCTATCTTCTAAAAAATTTGTTCAAAGGTAAAAAAAATAATAAACCTTAGATATAATGCTTAAATTATAATTTAACCATTTTAAAATATTTTTCTGATACCTGTTTTCTATGTTCTAAAAAATTTTTTCAAAGGTAAAAAAATTATACACCTGATGAAGAAGATCTATTTTTAGTTATCTTTTATATTGTAAAAAAGTTAAATAATAATTTGCTATTGTCTTGTTGATATGCACATTTGTTTAAAACAGTGTCAAATCGGGTGAAGTGGAAAGTGTAATTTATCATATACAAAGTGCAGCGATTTAAAATTACAATAAGAAGTTCATATAAAACTATTTTCTACAGATTATTGATACGATATGAAACGTAACGCGCAATATTATTTTTTTAAATCATCGGAGATTCTACAGTGAGGGTAAGGTGTACGAGGTGAAAAATAAGGAAACACAGTATACAAGGAAGATAAGGTGTTTATTTGGAGATTAAGATAGATAGAAGGAAACTTGTACAAGATCGTATCAGTTCGATGAGTTTATAAAAAAAAGAATCATACATGTTGTGCGTTTAGGATCGCTTACGGAAATTAAGTCAAAACTCAGTTTTGCTTGAATTTGGTTTCTGCGTTAATGATTAGGCAGCAGAACTTGCAGAATGCTGGCAAACGTGAATGATGATTGGCAAGTAGGATTGGCTGGATACTGGCAGTCAGTAACGTTGAATGGCCAGCAGAACTGGCTAAGTACTGTCAGACAGGAACCTTGATTGGCTAGCAGAACTAGTTGAATACTGGCAGTCAGAAACGTTGAATGGACAGCAGAACTTGCTGAGTACTGGCAGTCAGGAACGCTGATTCGCCAACAGAACTGGTTGAATGTTGTCAATCACAAACGTTAATTGGCCTTCAGAACTGGTTGAATACTGGCTGTCAGGAACGATGGTTGGCTAGTAGAACTGGATGGATGTTGGCTGTCAGGAACTTTCGTTAGCCAGCAGAATGTGGTTTAAAGATTAAATTGACGTATGATGATTGTTCAGAAATAAAACGGTAAATAGAATTGGCAAGGTCTGAACAAGACTTGGTTGTAGATTGTTGCTTGTTCATAAATTAGAGATGATAAATATTTTCGAGGTCTAATCTAGACTAGTTGAATATTTACAATTGCTCAGAACTTTGATTAGTTTTGTCGAGGTCTGAACTAGACTAATTTTGCATTCTAGTTACATGGTATTTATATTTTTTATGTCACCTGCATTTTCGGGGTACCACATCTCCTTATTGATTTTATACTTCCCGGTTCGTGTTCTTCAAAGAATTAATTAGAGCTTTTAAGGAAATTATCAACTTATCAATTTAGGTACAGTACCGTGCAAAATTAGGTGAACTCATTCGTCGAGCACTATTAAAAAGACGACTGTCTTTAAACTGCGATTTCTCCGCCAAAAATGAAGTTAGACAATTGTTTAAAACAGTTTTTAAAAGCTTATAAAATTTCAAAAATAATGAGCCGTATTAGATTTTAATACCTTTAAAAGCTTTTTAAATATCACGAGTGAAAATTCATGTAATTTTTTAAGTTCTTGAAAATTTCATACTTTAACTCTTTGTCTATGGCAGACAAATTCATGGAAATATATGACACATAACAGAAATAATCGTCTTATCTTTTCCTTCAATTAAAAAGAAAGAAACTTAAAAAATAATAAGTAGTCTTTGAGTAATGTGTTGAAATGCCAAGCTGCGACATTGTCGAATACCCGCGGTGATGGAGCCGAGTTGACGGTCTTTCTATAGAATGAGCAATCAAATACGGTTCATTATTTTGAAATTTTATAAGGTTTTCAAATCTTTTTTAAAAAAATTGTCTACCTTTATTTTTGGCGAAAAAACCGTAGTTTAAAGACAGCCGTTTTTTCAACATGACCTTAGGGTTCACATAATTATGGACGGCACTGTATACGGAAATGTTAACTAAAAATGTTTATTATTTATATCTATTGATAAAATATAATGTGTTACTGACGCAACACATCTGCGCCCTCTTCCAAAGCACACGAAGTGAGATTTAGACCGCAGTTCATTTGATTTATGGAAGTTAGCTAAAAGGATCGTACATACATTATAATGTAAGGCTCAATTTCAAACGAATGAAATTTTGCTCGGCCCTTTTATAAAAAATTTAACTCTAAAACAACGCGAACAACAAAGGGAAGTTCGGCCGAGAGAAGTGACGCCGGCGCCGGTGAGCGGCCAACGCTGAGACGAGAAAGCGTAGAGAAAGACAACCCACCGTTGACAACAAAACAATAACAAACCTTTCGCTGTTAACCTCTAGTTGTCGTTACTTCCTAGCGATGATCCATCCGGAGATTTATGGGACGGTGTAGGAAGGTCGGTGACAATAATAAATACAGTCCTCCAATTCACACACGATAAAACAAACAATTCTTTATTTATCAACCACTTTGTGTACAAAAGGTATAGTGTCTTTAGACACTCTGGTTTTCACGAACCCTTCACTGAAATCAACCCACACAACCATGCTGTAAAACCCGGCAACAAACAAAAGAAACTCTCTTCGAGCGATTTACACTGTTGCTTGGAAGCACCCAAAAATTGATCTGTTGCAAGCCGGCAACTAACACGAGGTGATCATGAGAAGTACCCGAAAACGAACGCGAGAGGCGTTGCTCGGCGCCCGGTCGATTCAAAAATCAATAGTCGACGCGTCAGGGCCGGGCCAGCAAACAAATGGCGCTGCTTTATTATATAGAAAATAATAAACTCCTTAATTTTATTATTAAGTAACGAACACCTCGTTACAACATGAATTCTTATAGAAAAGTTATATATTTCTATTGCAATTATTTTTATATTTATATATTGACTCAACAATTATTACACATGTTAACATATGATATACGTAATTGCAAAATTTACTACACACATTTCTGTTGTGTATATTTTTATACATCCTCTTTTTCATTTTTCAGTTTTTATTTTGTTTATATTTATATTTTTTATTGAATTTTATTCTTTCTGAATATCATTCACATATATATATATATATTCACTCAATATTTTCTGAATTTTGGGTAAAATATGCATATAATCGTTTAATATTTTCTTCGCGAAAAAGTTTAGGATTTTTTAAAATTCCTGTACAAATTTCAATTGTGTGTTTCAACGAATAGTACCTTTTACATGATGTTTCACATTTGATAATTGGAATTTTTCCACATTGATTAAAATAGTGGATTGTTCTTTATGTATTGTAAGGCCCTAAAATTTTAACGCGTCACAAAACGTCACGTTATCATTTTTCGCGATATTGATAATATGAAAAACATCAAGATGAGAGTCACCATTCAAGGCTGC
>WNHD01005964.1:0-10308 GCA_011057455.1 Ganaspis sp. Gsp50 | reverse complement strand
TATTTATTTATTCACGAAAAAATATTTTTCGTTATTATAGTGAAGTTTTTGTTGTTTCAAAACTATTATTCGTAAATACTACTGTAAAATTGACGCCTTGGGCGCCATATTTGTGTCAAATATATCGATGTATCGATTGAGATGATCAGATTCAATAGTTTGGGTTCCCAACCCTGACTACGTAATGTAGTAGACTCGATCTTCCATCCCTGACAATACTTTATGTTTCGTACAAACCCATCCCTGGCGACGCGAGCAGAAGCAGAGTTTTGTAAAGAATAGTTTTGTTTTAATTAATTGCAAGTTTTTAGAAGTCTTTTTTTTAAGTGCATCAAATGAACTTCAACGTGAGTATTAAATTCTATACTGATTAATGAAAAAATTGAAAATACGTTCATACGAAGAAAATAAGTAATGGAATTGTTGTTTACAGGTTCTGGATGAATTCACGTGTACATTTTTTGTTCATAATTTTCCTAGATTTAGATTTAAATTTTTGATTAACTTAAGTTTTAAACAAATTTTCAAGTTTTTGATTATTTTATTGTCAATGAAATTTTCTTGACATTCGTAAATTTGATATATTCATATATTCACAGTAAAACGTTTACTCTCCGTATATATTTTAATAACATGAATATAATATTTATGTCAAGAAGCATGCATGATTAAATTCAATTGTTTCAGAAATTAGAAAATTGTAAATTTATGGTCAAACATGGATAAGTAACCTAAAAATTTGCTTTTGTTTACTTTTTTACTATCAAAGGTTTCTAAAGAAAATCGGAAACACGCATTGAAATATGAAGAAAAAATTGTTTTTAAATTAATAATGATAATGGTAATTCATAATAACAATAATGATATAATAATAATAATATAATAATAATAATATAATATAGAATTTGTAGGTTTCACGTCGTTTAGGCCAAAAAACCGGAGAATTTTTATTTAAGCTCTTCAAAATCTAATAATAATAATAATAATAATAATAATATTAATCATAATAATGATAATAATAATAGTAATAATAATAATAAAGATAAATAAAAAATACTGATCGATTCAACCAATTTCAAAAATTTGCAGTCTCTTAACATAACCTAAAACTGGAAAACCGTTTTAGTAAAAAAAGAGATACAATTAAAATTAATTGCGACAAATTTTAAAAAATACACTACTTTTAAAAAAGGAAAATTTGCGTGAAAATTTTATTTAAATAATTATTTGATTGATATCATATAATATATCTCCCAGCAGAAATCTTATTAATAGGTGGATGTTATTCTTACTGAGTCAATAAAAACAAGTTAATAAAAACAAGTAATTTTTTTAACATTTCAACAAACACAATTTTTCTTATCAGAAATTAAAAATGAAATTTAATAATAAACTTTAAATAATTATGTATCTTTTTGTATCTTAGCATTTTTTATCTTAAAAATGAAATAAAAATTGCAATTGTACGAAACTAAAAAATATAAAATCCTGACTACTTTTTATTCACAGAAAGAATATTGTACATAATTAATAATAATAGACAATAAATATTATAATAAAAAATAAATGTGGTAAAATAATTGTTTATAAATGTGGTACATTTAAGTCTTCAAAATGTGTTGAAATTTAATTCAATTGCATCTTCTTTTGCAGTTGAAAACGACTTTTTTGTTTTGAATTTACATTAAGGAGTAAAAATAAATTTTAATAAATAATAAGAAATATAATAATAATAGTAATAATAATAATAATAATAATAATAATAAATAAAAGAGGTTGTTAGGAGTACAAGGCTAAAAAAACAAAGATGGTGGCTGAGAGGGAAGGTATAAAACCGAGATCGGTAGTAGCAAGGAAAAAAAAATTTTTAAAAATAAATAATAATTAATAAATAATAATAAATAATAAATAATTAATAAATAATTTTAGAATCTTCTGATTCTAAAATCTTATTCCACAAGACGCAATTCCAGTTCGTAAAATCAAATCTCCCTTTCTCAAAATTCATAATTCGGAATTTATTTAAATTCCAGTAGCACATTGATTTAAAATTTTTTTTTTAAATTTAAATTCATATTTTCGAGACTGAAGGCTTATTAAAAAAATGGCAATAGGGCAATAAAATCGCGTGTCATAAAAGCTAGAAGAATGAAAAAAAAGCGCTAGATAAAGTGAGAAGACAGTGGAACGATGCGCACATTATGTGAAGTAGTTAACATGTTATATTTAGCATGATAATACGTATCCACAAAGCCGGGACCCTTATAAACTGCCAACGCTTTCTGTATATGTGCTCTTTTCCTTTTTTCCAGTTGGTTCTTCTCTGTCTCTCTCGAGGCTCTCGAAAGAGAATCCCAGGTCTTGGCACTGGCTGTATTCCTCTACCTACGGTCAGATGCTCTCATACAATGGACTTTTTTTCACTTGATACCTGATCTCTTTCGTCTTGTCCCTGTCTATACGCAAGCACACCGCGTGCGCATATATTCTCCTCTCTTTATGTGCGTACAGGGGAAAAAAAGGGTAGAAAGAAGCGGACGCTTCTTGGAGGACCATCATAACCCGGAGCTAGAGGCCCCACTATACAACCCCATGAATTTGGCTTAAATGAAATTGATCCATACGCGTTCGTGTGTGCACAGCGTCAAGGAGCAAAGTGTACAGTAATGCGATGCTAATCCGCGAATCTTAAACTATTTCCTGCGAATTTCCATCTTTCATTATTCTAGGGCCTACAATATTTGTACTGCTGGGAGCTCTTTGAAAATTCATGAGTTTTCATCACGTTCCTTTTTAATCTGACATTAATATTTATATCATGATGATTTTTATTATAACTTACCATCATTGTATATTATTATTATTACTATTATTATTATTATTATTATTACTATTATTATTATTATTATTATTATTATCATTATTATTACTACTACTATTATTATTACTTTTTATTTATTATTATTATCATAATTATTATTACTATATTATCATTGCATTATTGCTATTATTATATTTGTATTGAGACTTTTTTATCAGAATCGGTGAAAAGGAACAGTCATCTAAATTTTGTTTCCCGATCGTACAAGATTTCTTGACTCAATGAATATTTCACTAGATGCTAATAATTATTAATAAATATTATTTAATAAAAAAACAATTATTCGCTCGTCAATATTACATGTGTTTTATAATTTGCGGAAGTGAATCGAATCCTAAAAGAATAAAAGAGCTGATAATAAAAATTCATATTTATGAAGTTTTCCAAAGACTCATTTACTTGCTGATTACTCTTATAATGGGTAAATTAAATGATTATTCTGACATCACGAGTTGAGTGCATGATTGTTTTTTGATATTTATGCAAACGAAAATCGCGTCCAGAGACTAAATTGCACCAACATTGTCAAAGCTTTAAATATGCATGAGTTGCAGATTGAACGATAGTGATTCCTCGACAGATATGTGATTGCAGCATACATCATAGGCGTTCGATTCATTAAAGTTTCCGCGAGTTATGAATATCGCATATTTTACGCTTCAGCGCATTTTGCTGTATAATATTCAATATTTAAAATACTTCCACAAATCATTGAAAATTAATAACGAGCGAAATAATCGTTTTACTAAATTCATTCTTTCGGTAAAAATTTTTGAAAAGAGTTACCAAAGTTATTTCATTGCAAACAACTTTGTCTATTCGAGACGAGAATTTGACGAAATTTTTGAATTTTTTAAAAATATTTTTAAACTTTTAAAAGAGCGTGTTTTCTAGGCAAGAAAATACATTCATTTAGTCAAGTAAAAAAATACGTTCATTTAGTCAAGAAAGAAATTTCTTTATCTACTCAAGATAATGTATTCATCTACTCAAGAAAGTGTGCTCATCTACTCAAGAAAGTGTGCTTATATACTCAAGAAAGTGTGTTCATCTACTCAAGAAAGTGTGCTCATCTACTCAAGAGGGTGTTTTTATTTGAACCTGGAAAATAAAAGGGGGTCTACATAGTAGACAAGTTTAATTATGGCGCCATTCTCGAATTCTGAAATTCTATGATGGTTACAAGGGTACAAGAACTCAAAAATACCGGGAGTATTTTTCAGCGGGTCGGAACTAACAGTAGCTCGATCACTATTTTTTTATTTATTTTCGTTGTTACTTACTTTTATTACTTATCTATTATTATTTATTTATTATTACTTTTAATAATCCCATTCGAAGTACGTATTCGAAAATACCACTAAGCAAAATGTCCGCCCATACAAAAAAAAGTAGGACGAATAGTAACGATAATGTTGTTTGTTATGACAATACATTCTAACCGCGAAATAGTAAAAAATCCGGCAATTAAAATAGTTTAACATTATTTCCAGCGATAGTAGAAATCAAGTGTAATTTACAGAAGTCGTAATCTTGTTTGTATAATGTCAGGTCAGTCCTCCTGGTTCGATTTCCGGTTTGAGAAGTCTTGATTCCGGTTCCCGGTGGCAGGTCGCGTCATGCCCGTGAGTTTCCTAAGTACAGGTTGCCAGTATGTGGTCTGACCTCGCGTCTTGACCCTACCTCCACTCTGACTGGTACCAGGTGTACACTTGTCGTGTCGTCGTCGATATATACGACACGTAGAGTACGAATTAGCCGCTGCAACTGTATACAAGTACCACCGGTTATGTAGGCTATGACTACGAGCGATGACCTCTTCTCACACGTCGTTAAAATTTTCGTCTTTTCTTTTTCGCCATTTTTATGCCTTTTACGACCCCACAAACCACACAGCCTTACATTGTCTTCAACAAAGAATCCTCTTCAAACTGAACTTTCAGATATGTGATAATTTTTTGAAATCATACCTCCATTTGTCTTAACTCCGTCGCTTGGTTAAACATACAAAATTCATCTCACTTTTCTTAATAAACTTTTTACATTTTTGTATAAATTTGCAGTATTTGAAAAAATTTAAAAAGGTACTTTGATTTTCTCGTTTTGTAAATTTGTTGACAGTGTCGTTTTTGACGCAAGATGGTAGTGCAGTTTTTTTTACGTAAGACGGTAGTGTAAATTTTTGGTTGAAAAAACGTTTTGAGATATGAGATTTCGTGAAAGTAAATTGCAGAGGGAAATGGGAATTGCGTTTCGGATCAAGAGTGGCGCTGGCTACTCTGGTGATCTCTGACCCTTAAGCACCAGTGTCACGTCGTAAAACGAAATAGACTTGAAAAACCAGAAATTTGCTTAGAAGCATGAGCCGCCTGCTTATGCTCGACACGTATCGCGTGAGCGCACGTTCTCGTTTATTTAAATTTACGATTATAATATTGTTATAACCCGGGTCGGTGACAACGGTCCAGGCTATACGAAGACTTCTGGTTTCTTGCTCGATGAAGAACAAGAGACCCCTTTGCCCCACACGAGGGTCATTTCAGGGCCAACGGTGCTCGTTACGCACTCCCGACACATACTGAATATACCTCAACAGAGTATAATTCTTACCTACATGCCATAGTTTATTCTACAAGAAAATTTAATTCCTTTCACACAGGAAATTCAAAATTTTTGTATCTAAAGGGTTCTAGGAGGGGAAATTATTCCAAAATAAAATTTTTCTAAAATAAGAGGGGAAATTATTCATAAATAAGAGAGGAATTAGTTTAGAAATTGACTGAAAACTTAAAGATTAGTTGCGCTGGGAAGAAGGTGATTAGAGAAAATGAGAGGTGGTATTGTGTTTTATGGCGGCGAAATGATGTGACTATAACGACGTTCATCGTCAAGAATGTCGTGTTCTGACGATGCCCCCTGCAGTACGACCCTTGACCTTCTCCGGGGAATAAAGAACTTGGTACAGACTGCATCCACAGGCTTTAGAATTATCTTTACGATACGATATTATAGTCTACGCTTGATTCTAAGACTTTCATAAAATGCCGAGAGTGTGAAACCGCCTAGAATGCCATTTTCATGAACAAACTTTGCACAACTTACTTGTCGAACTAAACAATGATTCTAAAATTGAAACAGACTATTAAAATTAACTTCCGAATAAAAATTGTTGATAGTTGAAAATATCTTTTAGATTAAAATTAATTTTAAAATTAATTTTAAGGTTAATGAAAGCGGCAGCCAATGAAAGATCTTGGAATAATTTTCGAGTTCGGTGACCCACCCTTGTAGAAGTTAAGGTCTCAACCCCGGGGGAAAAAGTGGGGGCGCGAATCAGGTTGTTTTATGTACGAGAAAGGTCAAGGAATAATGACGACAGGACACGCGCGAAGTCTTTCGTAGGACAACATTAAAGTCCGCTGAGTTTACATTCTTATTACGCGTTTCGTTTCCCGGTTATCGGACATAAAGATCTCCCTTGACATTGTTGCTGTTGAACACTCCAGTCGCCGTTGTACTAATGTCACTTTGTCTCTAGACAATGTCAGGAATGTTATTTTAAAGGCAAATCGTAATTCACAATCATAAAGAGAATCCTTTTTCTCCAGAGTGATTCAAATCACGTCGTTATTACAATTTTAGAACCTAGAAAGTCGTCCAATACAATTTTTATATGACCTGTTCAGGTTCGGGATAGGATATCACATCACGAATTGTAATTCGTAAGCGGATACAAAGTTTACTGAATCGAAAACTATTCGTACTTCCAAAACTTTGTTCTTCTACAACTTAGTTCTTCCCAAACTTTGTTCTTCCAAAACACTGATCTTCCAAAACTTTGATCTTCCAAAACTTTGATCTTCCAAAACTTTGATTTTCTAAAACTTTGTTCTTCAAAAACTTTGATCTTCTAAAGCTTTGTTTTTCTAAAACTTAGTTCTTCCAAGACTACTTCTTTTAGAGGTAACAATTTTGGATTATTGACACTTTGGGTAGATAATCTGAAATTTATAAAAAAGATCCCGCGTAGAGAAGACCCCATCATGCAAGCTTGAACGTAATTTAACAATGAGTCGAAATTGGATTAAAATCACTCCATCCCGCCCCAGTGGTTACGCGGCGTGATGGGAGTTTTAACGATCTGCCATCGTACAAATTGTTGCGATGGTATCTCCGACTGGCAGGAGAGCAAGAGAGATAGAGATTGACGCAAAAGATTACGGTAGCACGTCCCCACGGCCTCCTGGTATCGGTAACAGAAGCATCTTTCTTGCAATGGCAAGGTGATTTTTTTTCTTCTTTCAAATCTGTACGTTGAGGATTCTCAACAGTAAATTACGAGATATGCTAAGCGACCGATATAAATCAAAAGTGGGACCGCGAGGGGTCCGCCTTTAGTCATACACTGCATATGGAAACAGACATGAGAGGGTTTTACTACCCTAAGTTAGGCTCGCGAACCAGTTGGGGTCGGACTCGCTTCATCGCGAAAAGGTAAAACCCACGGTAGTTTGCAAACGGGGCAAATGGACCGGAAGAGACCAACTCTAAATATAAATAGATCAATTTCTCAAGTGATTCCAGACAATTTTTTTAGTTTTTTTTTTAAATTACTGAGCGCGGATCGAATAAAAAAGACGTAAAAGAATTTCTCTCCACGACATTGAACGAGTAACAATTTGCCATCGACAATGTGTCAGGGCTGGTCATTAATATCTCCTCCGAGTGAAATGATAACGCGAGCCAATCCACGACGTCATTCATACCTCGTTGGCTTTATGGGCAGTAATTTTTTTATTCCCAAGAAAGAATCTCGATTGCATTATATGGACTCGTTACACTCGGCGTGTATCGCACATTCGCACTGTGGAAATTAATTAACGGTGTAAGAGCGCCCTTCGATATGACAGCCATGGGACGTAGAGAAATCGATTGCCTCCTGCACACACAAAAAAGAAAAGGAGAATCTCAGGTGTGATATCATACTCTCACAGAAGCTCCTTCGAGACGCGAATCAAATTCCCATTGGAATTAGCTCATTAAAGAACGATTTGAAAATAAACTACCTCCCGACAGCATCATCTCGCTATTTATTTACGCCGTTCATCTCTCTATTTATTTACGCTGAATATCTCGCACTTGCATTTTATTTGCATTCACTCCTAAGTACTTTATTGCAATTTGTTCGTCTTCAATTTTTCATAAATCGCGAAAGAATTATTTTTCCTCGCGAGTATATTCAAATGCAGGAAGTGCCAGATAAATTATTTGTCAACAATTAATGAGAAATAATCGATTGACATTCCGCTTATCACTATTCCGGTTCAATTCTTTGTTTTATTGGATTATTATTAGAATTCGATTTCCTGCTTGCTGGGACATTAGACTGCTAATCAAGCGCATTTTTTATGGCTTATTTGTGACTTCTGTTTATTTTTATTTTTATTCATTAATGAATATTGATGCGCGAATTTAGAATCGGGAAATTGAACAGTTAATGGTCATAATCGAATGGCGAGGATTAATTATTGTTGTACTATTACTTCGAATGGGTGTAATCAATAACGTGTAAATTTTCTACCAAGTGGATCATTTGTAATTATTTTATTATTTATTTTATTAATTTGTTTAATAATTACACAGAGCCGAAACTTAAATACACTTTTTCCATACGCGAAATAACCTTCTCCTTAATTTATCGTGAATTTTAATTGACAAAGCCAAAATTCGTGTGGGATTTTAGCAAATTTTAATAAGTCGCAATGATCAAGTTAATTAAAACGAATTTACGAGTCGAGAAAGAAATCAATTGCAATTTGGGAAATAAAGAGTTGAGTTGAATTCTTAATTTGGTACTAATTCTGGAAACAATTCGGAATAAACAAGTGAGAGAGAATTTTAAAAAATGGAGAGACTGCTGCGTTTGTCAGGGTTCTTAATCGCGCTCGCTTGGTACGAAAAGGTTGTTAATTGCTAATTTACTGACATGCAAGAATTCCGCTTACGGTGCGCGGTGCTTTTCTCCATATTTAGCACGTCCTGCAGGCGAATATTCGTGTAAACTGTAAACTCATTTGCGAGCTTCTGTTGATAGTACCAATGCACTGACACCTACACCGCCAGGAAAAGAGCGCATATCGCTGAATTATCCGACACTCCAGAATATAAAGTATAATGTTTCGCGGTTAGTTCTCCCCTAGCCCCAAGGTTCTTAAATTTTCTCGACTCTCTGAAACGCGTACAATCATCTCTGGCAAACATTTCAAGACTAGTAAAATAGTTACTTACAATTTTAATTTTAGCAAAATAGTATTACGAAAGAAATTTTTAAAAATTACGAGAATTATTTTTATAAATTACGAGAATTATTTTTATAAATGACGAGAATTATTTTTATAGATTACAAGAATTATTTTTATAGATTACAAGAATTATTTCCATAGATTATACGAAAGTTATTTTTATAAACAGATTACTAGTTATTCTAATAAATAGAAATGATTACGGGAGTAATTTTAATAAATAGGTGCGAATAAAATTTACTACGAAGCGTGGATATAAAGCGTCCTTAGTTTATGGAACCTCGGAGCTTTATTATTTGGAAATAAACATTGCGAGTTGACGTGGAAACGGTTTCCGTTAAAAGACTCCGGGTAATTTTAGAAATTACGAGGGATGGAGTTTATTCGGTAGATTTCACAAGTTTCTAGTGTCGTTTGGCTAATGTATATCGAAGCGTATATAACCGGGATCTTGAAGTATGTTGCTTTTTAAAGGACGATTTATAAACTCGGTCGACCTCTGGCTGCGTTGGGAGAAGTACTTTATATGTATATCTACGTACCAGAGATATACTAAATTTTATAGTAGTGCGCAAATTACGCGTAGGATATAACGCGATTTGCACCGTGAGCTATATATTAAAACCGAGATACCTAAGTGCTTAAAGATATGTAGGCGCTCACGTTAGTTATACTCACAAAATGTATGCCCGAGACAATAAGAGAAGGCTGTGCAAATAAAATTAAAAGACAGTTGCGAAAACTTAGCATATCCGGCAAAAAAGGCGATTTATCATAAAGGCGATTTATCATTCCAAATTGGTGCTGTTGTTATCTCTTTAGAATCTTGCTTTCACTGTGCATTTCAAAGAATCTGTTTTTATTTTTTTTATTATCACCAACAAGATCGTCATTATTATTATTATTATTATTATTATTATTATTAATATTATTATTTTTTATGACCATTACTAACATTATTAACATTACGAACATTTTTATGACTATTAAAATTAGTATTATTATTGCCATTATTAACATTGCGAACATTATTATTACTAAAATTGTTTGCAAATTAACTGAACGGAAGATTTAAATGTACTAGGGCATCGATTAGGTTTCGTTTCGACGTTCGAAAATTCGCGC
>WNHD01005961.1:0-26706 GCA_011057455.1 Ganaspis sp. Gsp50 | reverse complement strand
TTTTCTCGTTTATTCAGACGATTTATAAATAATTGTTTATATTTTTCAATTGAATGAAAAAGCACCCCAATTCGAGTATAATAACGTTTTTTACACTTGTCAGGATCAATGTGAATTTTAAAGAATTGTACATAACTGCAAAATTTGTACAAAAAATCTTTTTGCACATTTTTGGAAAACTGACTGCGTTCCTGAAATTTTTTGTGCATTTTCTTTTTTTTATTCGATTCGGAATAAAAGAACACGAATTTAAAAGTAACTCCTAAACACTACACTTTCCTTTGTCAATTGGTTTTTTAATAAAATTTGCATCAATGTGTATATTACATGAAATTATCTCGGATTCATCAGCTAATTTGACTGGGTTCCTGCAACTTTTTTGGCAATTAATGAACGGTGTATTTGTTTAAAAATTCAAAAAGGTGGAGTTGTAGAGAATTGTTTTCTGAAGAAAATAAGCCATCATTGATTTCAATTAATCATCATTGATTTAAATTAATTCATTTTTAAAAAATTTTATAGATGCGATAAAGAAAATGTTGATAGTGTTTTCATCATAAAAATTAATAGTTAACAACGAAATTTGGCTAAATGTATTTTTTTTCAATTGTAAAACAGTAATTTGTTTCAAAATTTTATGAAATCAATTTCATTTATTTGTTTTTGTTTTATTTAATAATAAAAATTACTTTTCATCAGTTTTTGAGGTTATGTTGAACTGATGTGATACCTTAAATTAAAAGTCACATAGTAACTAATCAAGCGCTATAAAAATATATCTTGTCATTTCGAATGAATAATCGAATCTGGTGTTAATGTTGCAAAATCCAAAATGGCGGATCCAAAATGGCTGACAGCTTTTCAAATTGATCAAATTGAAATTTGCATTGTCCAATGCAAAACAAGGGGTATCCAAAACAAGTCTTAATGTACTCTTCTATTTTCCACACACATGTGTTACTTTTTTATATCGTTTTATTTTTGTTTTGAATTTGTGTTGTGTTGTAGTTTTGCCTTGATTAATTTTTATGTTAATTATAAAACGAATCGTTTCTTTTTCAGGAAATTGATGGATTGGCTTTTCTGCTTCTGAATCTTCCGTCGTTGACGCAGCACATGAAGCTGCGAACGAGTGCGGCTATGAAACTTTGTCGTCACGTGGAGCAAGTTAAAGTGACGTTTTTCCTTCGTTATGTCAACGAAGTTGATCAAAAGGATTATCAGATTTTGTAGACAGTGATAATTTGACATCTAGAAGAACAGTATTTGTATTTGTAATTTATTTAAAGAAAAGTTGATTGAATCCTGCTCTTCCAGGAATTTGGATATCGAATTTTATCCAATGTAAAATATATATTGAACAGAATGTCAAATCTGTTTTTGAGTTGTTAGGGTTTCTTTGTAAACCTTGTATAATAGGTAGTCAATTGTTTCAATAAATTATAATCGTTTAATAATTGCTAATTGTTACAAACCAGGAAAAACCATTGATTGGCTTTTTATCCCGGCAAATCCCGTTTTTTGCTCATTGTATCATAAAAGTTAAATATACTGGAATAAACAAAAACGAGAGTTTTTTATTACCTGATTGTCAATTTTAGGCTTTGTGTAATTATTTATTTGGACTGGTTTTTATCCCTAATTAGTTAATTGCAAACGCGTATTTTTGGTTAAACGTTCGACGTTAATTACAAGTCTTTTAATTTTCGTTTTGTTTCAATTTTTGCTCCAATTTTTACTCTTTCTATTTTTTTTGCTATTTTGTTTCAATATTTGCTGCCTGCTTTCAATGTTCGTCGCTTTGTTTTAACGTAAAAGCCACTTTGCTGCTTTTGAAAATAATTGAAATGAAAAATAAAAAAAAACATAACCTCTTTTCAAAAAAATTGTTCAAACCCTTTTTTTGTCTCTCAAATTCTACACTTAGTCTTTTCTTTAAAAAGTACGTATTTCAATTACCTAATTAAATAAATTAAGCAATCGTTCCTGTATTTATTTCATTTAAAACTCGACAATCGTGCTCATTAATGTGGAAAAATCTTTGGAAAAAATCAAAGCCTTTGTTGGCACGAGACAAAATTTCGGCGCCGGAATAAAATGCAGCTGAACGAGATTTACGGAAAAAAAGAAAGTGAAACACAAAAGCAACCCTCGACAAATGTGGCATGTGTTCATTCTGTAACTTTATGCTCCGAAAGAATGAAAAGAGTATAATACTCTGCGTGGAAAAGAGAAGTCTGACACATCGTGTCTTTATTGTATAGGTTATGCAGGAGGAGCTCAAATTTTGAACTTTAAAGATCAAACACACACACTTTTATTTTCTTTCTCAAAATAAAACAATTTTGTACACACACTCGTCACACATTCAATCTGTCACACATAAACATAAACAGTACCGTACTCCAGTGTTGCCAACAATGTCAAAACTTTCACCAAAAGTCTCTACAAAATCCCTAGTATCAACTTTTCTCAAAAAAACAAGAAAAAACTCACAAGATCTTTTTGCACTTCAATTTACACTTTCATTATTAAAAGCAAATTACTCTTTTATTTAAATTTGCAATTTACTCTACCTGTGTATTCAATTTGCCTGCATATATTTTCACTCCAAAATGATTTGTTTTCGTCATCTGGGGATATAAATGACACTAGGAAATTTCTTGGTGTGGCAACACTGGGTGTCTGGCAGTGACCAGTCAGTCAGTGGTTGGCGTGTGTCGTGTTTGGGTACATATTTCGATGACACCTTGGTGATGAAAAGTGTCAAGTGTTGTGATAAGGACCATTTAAAATTATCGGAATAGGTGAGTTTCACAACAGGGATATCAGCCGTGTCATTTTTTATCCCAAGACTCGGGAATCTCGTGAAAATTCTCTGGAATTTCTTGCAGCGTCAGTGATCAATGTTGCTTCGGGTGTGACCGCTACCTAACCCAATGCGACACGTTTCTGGTTCTTTTTAATTAAAAATGTTCTTAACAATTGAAAAAAGCGTGCTTTTTGGTCCCGGAAGTTTTGGGCCTTGAGAAACAAAGGGCACGACGCGAGAATGTGTTTTTGAGGTTATGGAGGGGGTGAAATGACAAACATTGGGGATGAAGATCGAGAGCGAGAAAATGATTACAGGTAGTCGGAAACGGTCTATTTCCGTGCGATGCTGTCACTTAAAAAGAACAGTGAGATCATCGAAATAAAACAAAATTGCATTATTCACTTTTATTTTACTATAATCCGTTTTTTTCGCAATAGTCTAATTTATAGGTTAGGGGCAGTCGGATTGGGAAATTTGACGTTTTTTTTTATTCTTGCGCGCTATTTAGCCGGGAGCGATGTTTTTATGGTGTTTGTGGATTAGGGATAAAGCGGCGCTGAAAGGCACGCGCATGACAGAATTTTGGAAAGTTCGGACCCAAAATCGATGGGGAAAACGCGGAAAACCTTGGGAAAACTAGGGGTTGCAAAGTAGAGTCGCTATCGATTTTGTGTATGAATGAATTTAGCGAGTGATTCATCAGAAACGGTGAGGGTGTTTCATTTCAGAATATTTTACGCACAAATTGTGGTTTTTTTTATGTTGGAAAACGTGTTTTTTGTGTGTTGAAAATTTGATGGTTTTTGGCAAAAAGAGTGTGATACAAAAAATGATGTGTACAAAAAATGCAGTGTGTTTTCTTTATGGAAAAAGCAGACATATTTCTCGTATAAAGCGGTGTTTAAAGTTTGCTAAAGTGCATTAAATTCTGTGAAATCCGTTGTAAATGATTGTTGAAAGTTCGAATAATTATTGACTGGTATGCAAAATTAGAATTGAAATTTTTTTGACAAGCGCTTATAAACAGAAAATGTGAAAAAAATTGTGGATTCTTCCCGGATATTTTATCGTTTTGCAATAAATCTTAAATTTGTTTTGGCTTTTCTGTATTGCCAAAAAAGACGAATATAAAAACACTAATTTTATTTAAATTATACAATTAAATGTAGACAAATAAAACCTACACAATTAAACTACAATTAAAGTTAATTTTAATTAATAATTGACAAGCGGGATTTAAAAGATATAGTAAATTTAAAGAAAATTGTTTAGAAAAATTGCGTGTGTTGTTTTTAAGTCTCGTCATTTTCTAATTTTAGTTTTTTCGATGGTGAACTCATGAATATTTATGAATTTAAACATTTATTTTCGCCAGAATTTAAAAGAGTCGTTTCTGTTAAACTCCAAGGTTTTAGGGAATTGTTTTTAAAAGTGAAGATGAAATTTCAATTCACTCTAAATTTAGAGCATCGATTTAACTATAAATATAATTGCTCAGTTTTCAAATTCTTGCTATTGATAATATTTCCGAATTTCAAGTGATAATTACAGAAATTTGAAAGAATCATTGCAAACAGTAAAATAATTTAAGAAAAACATTATTTTCGTCAAAGTTCAAAGCATAATTAAATCAATTTTTGGAAGGGTTTAAATTTGAACGCATTCAAGTAAAAAAGCTTTCAAATTTGGGCGATTTTAAATTAAAATGAATTCAAATTTGGAAGCGTTGAAATTGGAGAAAATTCAATTTTGAAAGCGTTCAAATCGGAGAGAATTCAAATTTAAATGTATTCAAATTTGAATTAATTTGAATTTTAAAGGCGTTCAAATTTGAATTTATTCGAACTTTGCAGGCGTTCAAATTTGAATATATTCGAACTTTGCAGACATTCAAATTGGGATTTATTCGAATTTCCTAAGCGTTCAAATTTTGTAGGCGTTCAAATGAGAATTTATTCAAACTTTGCAGGCGTTCTAATTTGAAATTTATTCGTGTTTGGAAAGCGCTCAAATTTGTTGTTATTTAAATTTTAAAAGCACTCAAATTCGAATTTTAAAAGCGATGATATTCCAAATTTAAAAACACTCCAGTTTGCTCGTAATTCAAATTTAAAAGATAAGAAAAAGAATGTTTAAATTAACGTAAACAAAACATAACGTAAATTCTTTTTGCTTAAAATGTTAATGTTATTTATAAAAAAAAGTAAATTGACATTAACAGAATGTGTATTAATAAAATAAAATAAAATAAATTAAAAAATTAATTAACAAAATTAATTGTTTTCAGCTAGAAAAATGGAGATGATGTGGTTCACGGCTTGTGTCCTGCTCTTGGTGACGTTACAAAATACCAGAGCTCTCGGTGAGTATCAAGCATTTAATTAGCTATTATCGTAATTTAAGTGATGTCTAATTAAGTAGAATTATTGAAGTATTTGAGATAAAAGACTGTGAGTTTATAAATTACAATATAGGACGAGTTGTGCTCTGTAATAATTGACAATTTTACATTTATAGTTGAAATCCAGGATAGTGTGGAAGGTGAAAGTTACTCTAAGTATCGTACGTGACAATTCCCTAAATTGTTTAATTTTAATTAATAGGCAAAAAGCATTTTCGTGTTTAAAACCTGCAAATCACCATATCGTCTTCATTCTTCATCGACATCAATCTCGCAGGATGTTTTCTTGATAATTTCTTGTTTTCTCATTCCTTCCTCTCTTTTTTTTATTTATCAAAACTCGTACGTAAATATTTTCTTCCCCGAGGATTTAATTACAGTCATCACAATCTTCACGTCTCGGTACGAGATTCATTCTTCTTTTTTTTAACTCTAAAGTCAGAAGCAATTTTTTTTATCAATATTCTGCGTTTGGAGTATTTTTTTTTACAAATTTCAATTATTTTTTTCAACAAATTTCAAGGCATTTAAATTCAGAAGCGTTCAAGTTTGAACGCATTCAAGTTTAGAAGCGTTCAATTTAGGACGTATTCGATTTTTGACGCGTTCGAGTTTGGAAGCGCTCAAATTTGAACCCTTTTAAACTTTAACGCTTCTAAACTCGAACGCGTCCAAATTTGAACGCTTCCAAACTCGAACGCTTCCAAATTAAAATGCGCTTAAATTCGAATGTTTTCAAATTAGAATGCCTTCAAATTAGAATGCTTTCTAAATTGAACGCGTCCAAAGTTTGGAACGCATTCGAATTTGAAAGCATTCGATTTTGAACGCTTCCAAGTTGAACATTTCTAAATTGAACGCTTCCAAACTCGAATGCATTCAAATTTCAACGCTTCCAAACTTTGAAAGCGTTCAATTTAGAACGCAATCGAATATGGAAGCGTTCAATTTGAAACGCATTCGAGTTTAGAAGCGTTCCAATTTCAACGCATTCAAATTCGAAAGCGTTGAAATTGGACGCATTCGAGTTTGAAAGCCTTCAATTTTGGAAGCTCTGAAATTCGTACGCAAATTTTCGAGTCCGACAGATTCCTATTTTTATTTAATTTTCAAACAAAAATCCTGTGATGACTGGAATTATATTTGATTTCTCGACCAATATTTTCCTCCCCACAATTATTTTCTGAAATTTGGAAGAGATTTATTAAACCTCTTTTCTTTTCTTTTCAGTTGACAATCAGATTCATGTAAAAAAGCTTGATTTTTGAAATTAAAATTTTTGGAGTTGCTTTAATTGAAGAGGAAATAATAAGGGAAAATATTCTGCAAAAAAATAAATCTAAGCATATATAAAATCCTCTGAATTCATTTTATTGCTTTGGATTGAATCATGCTGATCATCATCTTTTTCGATTTTTTACCCAACTTCATTGTCAGCATTTTTTTTCCAATCATGGATTTTTCGATATACGAAATCATCACCTGAAATGCTAGTTTATCATCGTTAGATACTTCCTGTTTCTTTGTATATACAATATATATATACACATAAACATTGAATGTGCGTGTTTTTCAAAATAATTTTTTATCCCACTTTTGGTGTTTTCACCTCTTAGAGAAACTCAAAACAATACAAAAGACAATGCATTGTTTCGCACAAAACAAAAAGTCGACATGAAAAGTATTTTTTATGAGAATTTGATGTTTGAATGGTTTTTGTTTGGGTAATTAACAATTAAGATTTGTGGATTTTTAAGGCTTTTGGATTTAAAAGCGAGCAGATTTGGATATTTTTACATTTTCATTTGTTTTTGTTTAACGCTCCCGAATTTAAAAACGTAGAAATTTGGATGTATTTGAGTTCGGAAGCGCTGAAATTTGGACGCATTCGAGTTTGGAAGCGTTGAAATTTGAATGGACGCATTCGAGTTTGGAAGCGTTGAAATTTGAACGCATTCGAATCTGGACGCATTCGAGTTTGAAAGCGTTCGGATTTGGACGCATTCGAGTTTGGAAGCGTTGAAATTTGAACGCATTCGAATCTGGACGCATTCGAGTTTGGAAGCGTTGAAATTTTGACGCGTTCGAATTTGGACGCATTCGAGTTTGGAAGCGTTCAAAATTAAAATTTAAAAGCAGTGAAAAGGAAACACGAATTCGATTCAAATTCAAAAGCGTTAACTTTCTAGTTTTCAGTTAATTAAAAATCCCGTTTGCCTTTTTTTGTCTACTTTCTTTTATCTATTCTTTAAGATAGAAATTTTCTTCTCAATTTATTTTATTTTTGTTCTTTTTGTAAGTTTGCAGAGAGAGAATGTTTGCACATTAGAAATTGTAACAAACTTGAAACAGTCACCTTGAAAAACAAAACAGAAATAGAACACTACACTTTCTTTAGAAGTCTCATTTTTTAACGAGAAATCTCGAAAATCTTGTCAGTGGTGCATTTTTCTTTTTCAGTACAATCACCTCCACTTATGACGAAACAGCCACCCACCAGCGAATTACTCTTTCAAGTGGCACAAGTCAACAGAAACGAAAATGATAAGCCCTTTGTCATCGAGTGCGAAGCAGAAGGTGAACCTGCACCGAGGTAATTGAAAAATGTATTTCTTTCTAAATTTAGACACGTTCTACACTCTCTTCTGTTTCTTTAAAAAGAAAAAAAAATTGTATATTGTTTTGTGAGTAAATAAAATTGCAAAGCGTTCGAATTTCAAAGCGTTCAAATCTTGCGCATCTGAATTTAAATGCGTTCAAATTTCAGCGATTTTTAATTCGAATTTGAACGCATTCGAGTTTGGGTGCAATTGGAGTTATAGAAGCGTTGAAATTTGGACGCATTTGAGTTTGGAAGCGTTCAAAATTGGACGCAATTGAGTTTGGAAGCGTTCGACTCGAATGCGTTCGAATTTCGACGCTTCCAAAGTCAAATGCGTCCAAAGTTGAATGCGTCCAATTTTGAACGCTTTCGAATTAAAATGCGTCCAAAGTTGAACGCTTTCAAACTCGAATGCGTCCAATTTTGAACGCTTTCGAACTCAAATGCGTCCAAAGTTGAACGCTTTCGAACTCGAATGCATCCAAATTTGAACGCTTTCGAACTCAAATGCGTCCAAAGTTGAACGCTTTCGAACTCAAATGCGTCCAAAGTTGAACGCTTTCGAACTCAAATGCGTTTAAAGTTGAACGCTTTCAAAATCGAATGCGCCGAAGTTTGAACGTCTGCGAATTCGAATGCATCCAAATTTGAACGCTGCCATTTTTTTGAAACCAAAAAAATAAAATCCCCACGTTTGAAATTTTTTAAAAATTTAAGCGAAATTAAAAGCTACAAAAGCGAATTTATAAAAGTGGAAGAGCTCGCGATTTAAAAGTCGAGAGTTGGACTTTGTACTTTTTGCTGAGCGTTTCAACTTATGCTAAATTTTCGTTAATAAAGTGCAATTGCTGGCGAAGAAAGTGAGAAATAGTGGGCATTCCTTGTGAAAATTGTTCCATTCATAAAGCGTCGTCTTACTCACTTGAGGAGTGTTTTGGTCGGGTCTGATGGAAAGGGAAGTCAGAGTAACTGATCTTAATTACTTGGATGACCTCATACAACCTTAGAGAGTATTGAGTTACCGGCACACTTACAAAGAAACACTCACACTTAAAGTGCGAGCACAGTCACATGGAATGGGAGTGGCCTCTGACAATCGTCATCTCACGCACTCTGTATACTCATAAAGGAGAAAAAATGCATAATTTTCTTCTTTCTTCACTTGGCATTTACGCCGATTAAATTTATATCTCCGGCATGAGGGATAATCCAATTTTTCAATCCACATATACGACTTTTCCTGATTACCTAATTGGTCCAGATTATCAAGCACGGAAGCTCACAATCTCCCCCGTATCTCTTAAAATAATTGAATTTATTTCATTCAAGACTTGGGATTTTTTTTAGTGTATGTTTTTATTGTATTTTATTTCGTATTGTATTTTTTATTGTTTTTATTTTATTGTATTTTTTGTATTTTTTGTATTTTTTTTTGTAGTGTATTTTTGTATTGTTTTCTCTTGTGTTGTATTTTGTATTATTTTTATTTTATTATATATTTTTTGTAGTGTATTTTTGTATTGTTTTTTTTTATTGAATTTTTTATTGTTTTTATTTTATTATATTTTTTTGTAGTGTATTTTTTATTGTTTTTATTGTTTTTATTTTATTATATTTTTTTGTAGTGTATTTTTTATTGTTTTTATTTTATTATATTTTTTATTGTTTTTTGTATTGTATTTTTGTATTTTTTTGTATTGTATTTTGTATTGTTTTTTTATATTATATTTTTGTATTGTTTTTATTTTATTGTTTTTTTCTACTGTATTTTGTATTGTTTTTATTTTATTGTTTTTTGTATTGTTTTTTTGTATTGTATTTAGTATTGTTTTTTTGTATTGTTTTTCGTATTGTATTTTTGTATTGTTTTTATTTTATTGTTTTTGTATTGTTTTTATGTATTGTATTTTGTATTGTTTTTATTTTTTGTATTTTTATTGTTTTTTTTTGTAGTGTATTTTTGTAAGTTTTTTTGCACTGTATTTTTTGTATTTTTTTCAATTGCAGTGTGCACAATAATGTGACTTTTGTGAATTTTAAAAAAATTCGTATTTTTAAGTTCAAAATTGAACGCCTCCAAAGTTGAGAGACGTTTATTTTTAGGGCTTTTGGTTTTTAGAATTTTCAATTTTAAATGCTGTAGGCTTTAAAGGCAAGAAATTGAAATGCTTTGAAATTGAATGTGCCAAAATTTTGAAAAGAATTTCTAATAGGATGAATAGAAAGAAATAAATGAAAAGAAATAAATGAAAGGAAATAAATGAATAGAAATAAATCAAAATAAAGGAATGAACGTAAATAAATGGAAATAAATAAAAGAAAGTGAATAAATTAAAATAAATTAATATATAAATAAAGAAAAATAACTAAATCAAAATAAATAAATCAAAATGAACAATTGAAAATCAATAAATGAAAATGAACAATTGCAAATTAATAAATGAAATTGAACAATTGCAAATTATTAAATGCAAATGAATAATTGCAAATTAATAAATGCAAATGAATAAAACAAATGAATAAATCAAAATGAATAAATTAAAATGAATAAATAAAAAAAAATAAATTAAAGTGAATAAATCTAAATGAATAAATTAAAATGAATAAATGGAAATGAATAAATCAGAATAAATAAATCAGAATAAATAAATCAAAATAAATAAATGTAGGAAAAATAACGTTTTTTTTAAAGACCCATTTTTATTTATTGATATATGCATTAATTTATTTTATACATTTGGGTATAAAATTCTCTCTGGATTACAAAATGAAGCGATTTCTCAAGATTCTGATTGTAAGCTCTGATTCCTAAGATACAAAGCAATCAATTGATGATTCAAGATCCCTTGACAAATTCTTCACTTGTTGCTGCGATTACAAAGCAGACACTATATTTAGCCTGAAACTCTATTTCTCAATTGAAAGCCAACACCAGAATTTTTCGTAATCAACTCCTTTTTTAATCCCTTGCCCCTTTTCTCTTTACTTTATTTACGATTTTTAAAAAATAATTACAGGGATCACAATCGTCTGATATGTGCTCTAATAAGCGTTTAAAAAATTTAAATAATGTTAGTTAATTTTTTGCTATTGATTTTAAAAAAATGGATTGCCTTTCATTCCACGAGTTTTACATGATTTCCATGAGAAAAACGAATTTTTCAATATTTTGTAAGATTTGCTTTTGAAATATTTCAAAAATATTCATTATTTAATGAATATTTTTCCATACTCTCATAGGCTTATTGAGAAAATGATTTTCTTTGGAATTTAAATTACTATAGAGGTCAATATTTTTAATTTTCAAACCATTTTAAGTATTTTAAAGCATTTTGAAGTATTTTTAAATATTTTGAAGTATTTTTAATTATTTTTAATTATTTTCAAGTATTTTGAAGAACTCTGAAGTATTTTGAAAATATTTTTAAGAAATAATATTTTTAAATCTTTTTATAGGTACTTTATTTAATACTAAAAATACTACTAATATTTTGTAATACTTTGAACTATTTTGAAGTATCTTTAAATATTTTGAAGTCTTTAAAAGTAATTTGAAGTATTTTAAAATATTTTGAAGTATTGGGAAGTATTTGGAAATATTTTAAAATAATTTGAAGCATTTCTAAATATTTTGATGTATTTTTAAATATTTTGAAGTATTTTTAAATATTTTGAAGTATTTTTAGATATTTTGAAGTATTTTTAAATATTTTGAAGTATTTTTAAATATTTTGAAGTATTTTTAAATATTTCAAGTAATTTGAAGTATTATTATTGAAAAATTATTAGAAAAAATATATTTATTTTTTAAAAAATATATTTTAAAAAAAAAGACTTTTTTTAATTTTTCAGAAAAAAAAGACTTATTGAAAAATAGTCGAAAAGGGAGAAAAAGAGGGATTTGGTAAAAAAAAAGGGGACGAACTGTGTTACCTATAATTATTTTTGGTAAAAATGGCAAGAAAATTAAAAATGGCGGAATTAAAATTTTGAAATTGAATTATAATTTTTAATATTTTACTATTTTTATGATCAAGAATTGACTGTTATTATTATATGATTACTATTGTTTTTTTCTAATTTGCACTATTCTTTTGTTAATAAAAATGTTAATTATTTAGATTTAAAAATAAGAACTATTCTTTTGTTAATAAAAATAAAAATTATTCTGTTTCAAAAGTATGAATATTATTATTTCTTTTTCGAAAATTTGGATTATTTCTATTTGAAATTTCTAATTGAAAAAAAAGAAATAAAATAAAATTAGCTAAATTGTTCTTCTGTTTCAAAAATTGTAATTTCTTTAAAATAAAATTAAACTATTTCTAGTAATTCTTTTAGAAATTTGAATGATTCTTTCTATTTTAAAAAATTGGAACTACATTTCTTTTAAAAATATAAACTACTCTTTCAGATTTCAATTGTTAAAGTATTTGTTAAAATAACAAATATTTGTTAAAATCAAATTTTTAAAATGTTTGTCCAAAGACCGTCAAACCTTTTATAATTCGAAATAAATCAATGTAATTCAAGGTAATTCATAGTAATTCAAGATAATTCATAGTAATTCAAGATAATTTAGAGTAACTCAAAGTAATTCAGGACAATTCAGAATAATTCAAGATAATTCAAAATAATTTAGGATAATTTAAAGTAATTCAAAGTAATTGTAATTCAAAGTAATTCAAAGTAATTCAAGATAATTCAGAGTAATTCAATGTAATTCAAAGTAATTCAGGGTAATTCAAGATGATTCTAAGTAATTTAGGATAATTCAGAGTAATTCTAGATAATTTAATGTAATTCAGGGTAATACAAGGTAATTCAAAGTAATTCAAAGTAATTCAAGATAATTCAGAGTAATTCAAGATAATTCAGAGTAATTCAATGTAATTCAAAGTAATTCAGGGTAATTCAAAGTAATTTTGGATAATTCAGAGTAATTCTAGATAATTTAAAGTAATTCAGGGTAATTCAAAATAATTCAATGTAATGCAAGATAATTCAAAATAATTCAATGTAATTCAAGATAATTGAAATCACTTCATGTAATTCAAGGTAATTCAATATAATTCAAAATAATTTAGAATAATTTAGAGTAATTCTAGATAATTTAAAGTAATTCAGGGTAATTCAAGATAATTCAAGATAATTCAAGATAATTCAAAGTAATTCAAAGTAATTCATTGTAATTCAAGATAATTTGAAGTAATACAGGATAATTCAAAATAATTTCGGATAATTCAAAGTAATTCAACGTAATTCAGGGTAATTAAAGATAATTGAAAGTAATCCATGATATTCAAGATAATTCGGGATAATTCACAATTCTACACCTAATTCACGGACCTGCTTTCCCCTTAGTTTCTTTCCATTTCTAATTCACTGTCCGAACTTTGACTAATTACGCATTTTGTCCGCAGATACAATTGGATCAAAAACGGAAAGACGTTCGAGTGGCCGGCCTACGACGATCGAATTTCCCAGCAGACGGGTCGAGGTACCCTGGTGATCTCGCGACCCCGCGACGAGGACATGGGCCAGTACCAGTGCTTTGCCGTCAATGAGTGGGGAACTGCCACCTCAAACTCGGTATTTGTCCGCAAATCGGAGCTGAGCGCCTTCAAAGATCAGGGCAGACAGTCTAAAGAAGCCGAGGAAGGACAGCCCTTCCAATTGACCTGCGAACCTCCAGACGGCTGGCCTAAACCCAGCGTCTACTGGGTCATTCAACACGTGTCCGGCGGCGGCTTCAACACCATCAACAACACCAGGATGACCCTTGATCCCGAGGGCAGCCTCTGGTTCAGCAATGTCACGAAACCCGACGCGTCCGACGATTTTTACTACACTTGCGCCGTCTATTCCGAGGTGAGGAACGAGTACAAACTCGGCAATAAGGTGCTCCTCCACGTGAAAAGCACCTCCGCGTCCTCCAATCAGAATAAACACGAGCCAGTCAAGCAGTACACGAGCAGGAAGAATCAGGTCGCCTATCGTGGAGGCAAACTCGAGCTCTATTGTATTTTTGGCGGAACGCCCCTGCCCGAAATTGTCTGGAGTAAGAATGGCAGGAGACTCGATTTGAATGAGCGGGTGACGCATAAAAATTATGGCAAAACTTTGGTTATAAAGCATGTGATTTTCGACGATGAGGGCACTTATACATGCGAGGCGTCCAATGGGGTTGGAAGTGTTCTTTCGCATTCCATGAAATTGGAGGTTCAGTCTGTGCCGTATTTTACACTCGAGCCGGAAATACAGAGCGCTGCTGAAGACGAGACTGTCGAATTCAGGTGAGTTTGAAAATAGCGAGGTACTTGATTTTATTTAGAGACGATTAAAAGAGAAGATACTAAAGAAGATTTAGAAAGAAGGAAAGGGCAAAATAGCGAGAGGCTGTACAATGTATCCTTTATTTTGCTAATTTTCCTCCGTTTTGAAGAGGTGGTCGGTTTTATTAGATTTTGGAAAAATATATAATTTGTAATTTTTTTGGAAATTTCAAGGTGTTCCTGAAGTTCTTTTGCCATTATCTTTCTTTTGTTCGACTCAGAATAAAAAAACACGCATTCTAAAGCATATTCTAAACACTACACTTTCTGGAACAATTGGAATTTTTGAAAAAAGTGGATTTCTTTCACTTTTTTGTAAATTTCAAGGTGTTCTTGAAATTTTTTTGGCAGCTTCTTTTTTTTAATCGATTCACAATAAAAAAACACAAATTTTAAAGTATATTCAAAACACAACTTATCAGGAACATTTTCAATTTTTGAAAAATGTAATTTTTTTCACGTTTTTGCAAATTTCAAGGTGTTCCTGAAATTTTTTTGTTAGTTTATTTTTTTTAATCGATTCGGAATAAAAAAGCAAAAAATATAAAGAATATTCTAAACACTACACTTTCTAGGAACAATTTGGATTCTTGAAAAGTGTTAATTTTTGAAAAATGTGAATTTTTTTCACGGTTTTGAAAATTTCAAGGTGTTCCTGAAATTTTTTTGCAATTCTTTTTTTTTATTTGATTCAGAATGAAAAAACACGAATTTTAAAGTACATTCGAAACACTACACTTATCAGGAACATTTTCAATTATAGAAAAATGTGAATTTTTTTCACATTTTTGCAAATTTCAAGGTGTTCCTGAAATTTTTTTGGTAGTTTCTTTTTTTAAATCGATTCGCAATAAAAAAACACGAAATATAAAGTATATTCTAAACACTACACTTTCTAAGAACAATTTGGAATTTTTGAAAAATGTGAATTTTTTTCACATGAAAAAACACGAATTTTAAAGTACATTCGAAACACTACACTTATCAGGAACATTTTCAATTATAGAAAAATGTGAATTTTTTTCACGCTTTTGCAAATTTCAAGGAGTTCCTGAAATTTTTTTGGCAGTTTCTTTTTTTTAATCGATTCGCAATAAAAAACACAAATTTATAAGAATATTCTAAACACTACACTTTCTAGGAACAATTTGGAATTTTTGAAAAATGTGAATTTTTTTCACGTTTTTGCAAATTTCAAGCTGTTCCTGAAATTTTTTTTGCATTTTCTTTTTTCTATTCAATTTGGAATAAAAAAACACGAATTTATAAGAATATTCTAAACACTACACTTTCTAGGAACAGTTTGAATTTTTGAAAAATGTGAATTTTTTCACGTTTTTGCAAATTTCAAGGTGTTCCTGAAATTGTTTTGCAATTCTTCTTTTTTTGTTTGATTCAGAATGAAAAAACACGAATTTTAAAGTACATTCAAAACACCACACTTATCAGGAACATTTTCAATGTTTGAAAAATGTGAACTTTTTTCACGTTTTTGAAAATTTCAAGGTGTTCCTGAAATTTTTTTGGCATTATCTTTTTTTAATTCGACTCGCAATAAAAATGCACGACTTTTAAAGAATATTCTAAACACTACACTTTCTAGGAACAATTTGGATTCTTGAAAAGTGTTAATTTTTGAAAAATGTGAATTTTTTTCACGGTTTTGCAAATTTCAAGCTGTTTCTGAAATTTTTTTGGAAGTTTCTTTTTTTTAATCAATTCGCAATAAAAAAACACGAAATATAAAGTATATTCTAAATACTACACTTTCTAGGAACATTTTCAATTTTTTAAAAATGTGAATTTTTTTCACGTTTTTTGCAAATTTCAAGGTGTTCCTGAAATTTTTTTGGCACATTCTTTTTTTTAATTGATTCGAAATAAAAAAACACGAATTTTAAACTGCATTCGAAACACTACACTTATCAGGAACAGTTTAAATTTTTGAAAAAATTGGATTTTTTTTTTACTTTTTTGCAAATTTCAAAATGTTCCTGAAATTTTATGGCATTTGCTTTTTTTTTTATTCGATTCGGAATCAAAAAACACGAACTTTAAAGAATATTCATAACACTACACTTTCCAGGAACAATTTGAATTATTGGAGAATGTGAATCTTTTTCACGTTTTTGCCAATTTTAAGGTGTTCCTGAAATTTTTTTGGCATTATCTTTTTTTTATTCGATTCGCAATAAAAAAACACGGAATATAAAATATATTCTAAACACTACACTTTCTAGGAACATTTTCAATTTTTGAAAAATGTGAATTTTTTTCACGTTTTTGCAAATTTCAAGGTGTTCCTGAAATTTTTTTGTCAGTTTATTTTTTTTAATCGATTCGGAATAAAAAAGCGAAAAATATAAAGAATATTCTAAACACTACACTTTCCAGGAACAATTTGAATTTTTTAAAAATATGAATATTTTTCACGTTTTTGCAAATTCCAAGTTGTTCCTGAAATTTTTTTAGCAATTTCCTTTTTTTATTCGATTCGGAATAAAAAAACACGAATTCTAAAGCATATTCTAAACACTACACTTTAAAGGAAGAACTTGAATTTTTGAAAAATATGATTTTTTTCAGGTTTTTGCAAATTTTAAGGTGTTCCTGAATTGTTATTGGTAATAATTTTTTTTTTTATTCGTTTCGGATTAAGAAAACACGAATTTTTAAGTACATTTCAAACACTACACTTTCTAGGAACGATTTAAATTTTAGTAAAATATGGATTTTTCATGTTTTTGCAAAATTCTAGGTGTTCCTGAAATATTTTCGGAATTCTTTTTTTTTGCATTCAGTTCAGTATGAAAATATGCGCAATTTGAGGATGAAGAAATAAATGTATTTCAATTATCCTATCTTTTATCCTTTAAATTTTTTATCCTCTTTTAACCTTTTAATCTGCTTGTTTATTAATTTTCTTATTTATTTGTCTATTTCTTCGTTTATTTAATTGTTCATTTCTTCGTTTATTTATTCGTCTATTTCTTCGTTTATTTATTCTCCTATTTCTTCATTTATTTATTCGTCTCTTTCTTCGTTTATTTAATTGTTCATTTCTTCGTTTATTTATTCGCCTATTTCTTCATTTATTTATTCATTCCTTCGCTTATTTATTTATCCATTTCTTCACTTATTTATTTCTTCATTTATTCGCTTATTTATTCGATCCCTTATTTATTTCTTCACTCACTTATTCATAAATATTGCAGATGCGAAGCGAGCGGAGTGCCCGAGCCGCAGATCAATTGGATTTACAACGGAAAGCCGATTGCGGAGGCTCAGCCGAACAATCGACGAAAAGTGTTCCCGAACAAGATTGTCATTGAGAGGTTGACGAAAAAAGACACGGGCAATTACGGATGCAACGCAACCAATTCCCTTGGCTACGTTTATAAAGACGTGTACGTTAATGTGCTGGCACTGCCGCCGGAAATACGCACAGGCCCTGAGAATGAAGTGATTGTCGACGGGAAAACTGCGAGGATGAAGTGTCAGGTGTTTGGCGCTCCCAAGCCCGAAATCAAGTGGATCAGAAACGGGCAGGAACTCACCGGTGGAAAGTACAAAATCGAGCCAATCGGCGACTTAGTCATTGAAAATGTCGCCTTCTCCGACGCTGGAGAGTACACCTGCCACGCGGAAAATAAACTCGGACAGCAAGATGCTTCCGCCAGCTTGACCGTCAAAGAACACACGAGAATCACCGACGCTCCTGTGGATTATCAAGTGAACGCCGGATCGACTGCCACTTTTCGATGTAACGCCGTGACCGATTCCAGTCTCACTCTTCAAATCGACTGGCTCAGAAATGGCGAGCCTTTGGATTTCGAGAGCGAGCCGAGATTTGTGCAGAGCACAGATTTGTCGCTCTCGATTCTGAAAACCTCGGAATTGGACTCGGGCGAGTATACCTGTGTTGCTAGAACTGAGTACGATGAAGTTGAGGCGAAGGCGACGCTGATTGTTCAAGACGCGCCCAATGCCCCGCGATTGGAGAAAGTTGTCTGTTATCCTCGTGAGGCGGAAATTTCGTGGAAACCCCTGGGAGACAATAGGGCGCCAATTTTGGGATACACGGTTCAACATAATACTACTTTTACGCCCGATGTCTGGGAAACCTCGAGGGACTCGATTTCGGCGGCGGAGAGGACTGTCTCTGTTTCAATGAGTCCCTGGTCTAATTATACGTTTAGGGTCATCGCCTGGAATAAAGTCGGTAAGACGATTTTTTGTTGTGGGTGTTTTTTGGTTTAGAGTGTTTTTATGAAAAACATTAATTGTGTAAATTAATACATACTGTGGATTGATACTTGCAGGGAACAGAGTCGTTTTTCGTTCGATTTTAGGTGCAAAGGGGATTTTTAGTTTTAAAAAAGGGATTTTCTTCCAAAAAAAAGGGGAGTTTTCATTTTAAGAACGGGGTTTTCTTATAAAAAGGGGATTTTTCATTTTAAAAAAGGGATTTTCCAGTTTAAAAAGGGGATTTTCTTCCGTAAAAAGGGAATTTTGGAAAGAAATAGAATTACTTTGTAATATTTCAAACTTATTTTCAGAAGAATTCTTTTTCTTTTTCAAGAAAAGCTCTTGTATTTAAAGCATTTTCGTTTTTTCAATTTTTTTTTTACGTGAATTGAGAAAGATTTTCCAGTTTTCTTTATTTTTCAACGTAAATTAGAAATTTTAAATGTGTTTCTTTATCAACACTACAATAAAGCTTTTATAAGTTAATTTTTTCTTGGTTTTTAAAAAAATATTACGTAATATTGTGTATCAAAATGTATTGTACAGTCAAAACTCGTTTAAATTAAAGAAAAATTTAAAGTACGTTCGTTAGTTTCTTGCTTTTAATTGTAAAAAAAGTGATTGTAAAGAGAATTGATTTCATTCCACGAGTTTTCCATGATTTCCATGAGAAATACAAATTCTTCAATATTTTGTAAGAATTACTTTTGAAATAATGAAAGTTTTTTAATGCTCTTGGGCTGATTGTAAAAATAATTTGTTAAAGAATTTAAATAACTAAAGGTTAATATTTTTAATTTTAAATTCATTTTACGCATTTTGAAGTGTTTTTAAATATTTTGAAGTATTTTTAATTATTTTGAAGTATTTTTAATTATTTTGAAGTATTTTTAAATATTTTGAAGTATTTTTAATTATTTTGAAGTATCTTTAATTATTTTCAAGTACTTTGAAGTATTTTGAAGAACTCTTAAAGTATTTTAAATAGTTTAAAATATTTCCAAACAATAATATTTTCAATTTTTGTACTTTATTTAATACCTAAAATACTAACAATATTTTTTAATACTTTGAATTATTTTAAAGTCCACTAAAGTTATTTTAAGTATTTTAAAATATTTTGAAGTATTGAGAAGTATTTGGAAATATTTTAAAGTAATTTATAAGTATTTTAAAATATTTTGAAAGAATTTGAATTACTTTTGGAATAATGAAAGCTTTTTAATTAATGCTTTTAGGCTTATATTGCTATAAAATTTGAATTACTCAAGGTCTTTATTTTTAATATTAAAACCATTTTTAGAATTTTTAAATATATTAAAGTACTTTTAAATAGTTTGAAGTACTTTTAAATATTCTGAAGTACTTTTAAATATTTTAAAATATTTTTAAATATTTCGAACTACTATAAATTATTTTAAATACTTTTAAAACATTTTAAAAAACTACAATATTTTATAATCTTTTTGTACTTTCTTCAATATTTAAAATAATTATTAATAATAATTTCAAAGTATCTTAAAATACTTTTTAGTATCTTTGTAGTATCTTTAAATATTGTGAAATATTTTTAAAGTAATAAAAAGCATTTTAAAGTATTTTATATAAATTTTAAGTATATTTTAATATTTTGAAGTATTTTTTAATGTTTTTAAAACTTTTTAAGAGTTTTCAAATATTTGTAAGTATTGGCGAGTATTTTTAAATAATGTAATGTAATTTAAATTAATTTTAAGTATTTTTGAACATCTTGAATTATTATGAAGTATTTTAAAGTAGTTTTAAGTATTTTGGAATAATTAAAAGACATTTTAAATATATTTAAATATTTTGAAGTATTTCAAAATATTTTGGCGTATTTTGAATTACTCTGAAGTATTTTAAATACTTTTAAAACATTTTAAAACACTATGATATTTTATAATCTTTTTATACTTTATTTAATATTTGAGATAATAATTTTAATTTTAAAGTATTTTTAAATATTTTGAAATCTTTTAAAGTAATAAAAAGAATTTTGAAGTATTTTAAAGACATTCTAAGTATCTTAAAATATTTTGAAGTTTTTTAAAGTATTTTAAGGTAATATGAAGGATTTTGAAGGATTTTGAAGAATTTTAAAGTATTTTAAGTATTTGAAAGCATTTTTAAGTATTTTTAAATATTTATAAAGCTGCGAATTTATCAATCAATCCGAGTCAATCCAATTGGGCCATCAAAAAATAATCAAATCCCAAGATTTTTACATTTCGACAGTAAGACTGTCCTCATCAGAACTAAAAAGTTTTTATTAAAAAATTATAAAAAACTACAAAAAATTATTACAAAAATTATAAATAAAACATAATTATATAATTACCGCAAAAACAATATTAAAATATTTTGATTGATTGATAAATTCGCAGCTTTATAATTATTTGTGTTACCGAGTGATAAATTCTTTATCTATAATATTTTTAAATATTTTGAAGTATTTTAAATTAATTTTAAGCATTTGAAATCATTTTTAAGTATTTTTAAATATTTTGAAGTATTTTTAAATATTTTGTATTATTGGGAAGTATTTGGAAATATTTTAAAGTAATTTTAAGTATTTGAAAGCATTTTTAAATATTAAAGTATTTAAATTAAGTATTTAAATATTAAAGTATATTTTAAAGTATTTTAAAATATTTTGATTTATTGGGAAGTATTTGGAAATATTTTTAAAAAATTTTATGCATTTTACAATCATTTGGATGTATTTGGAAGTACTTTAAAGTAATTTTAAGAGTTTTTAAATATTTTGAAGTATTTTAGATACCTTTAAAATATTTTAAAATCTTGTTAAATCCTATTTAATATTCTTTATTTAATATATAAACGGACAAAGCCCTTTCATACTTATAATCTAAGATTTTTTAAAAATTTAAACTATTTTGAAGTATCTGTAAATATTTTGAAGTCTTCTAAAGTAATATAAACGTTTTTGAAGTGCTTTATACTAATTTTAAACTAATGTTAAGTATATTTAAATGTCTTAAAGTTTTTTTAAATATTTTGAATTCCTTTAAAGTAATAAAAAGTATTTTATAGTTGTTTTTCCTTTAAAGTAATAAAAAGTATTTTGAAGTATTTTGAAGTATTTTAAAGTAATTTTAATCAACTTTAAATATTGTTAAGTACTTTGAAGTGTTTTTTAATCTTTTTAAGTGTTTTTTTAATCTTTTTAAGTGTTTTTGAATATTTTGAAGTTATTTAAAGTATTTTAATTATTTTAAAATATTTTGGAGAAGTCTGAAATATTTTAAAGTAGTTTTAAGTATTTTTAATTAACATGAAGTATTTTTAAATAGTTATAAGAAGTATTTTGAAGTAGGGAGAAAAAATGTAAAATAGGGTAAAAGTGTAAAAAATACTTGATTTTAGGGAATTTTCTTTAAAAAAGGGGAAAAATGAGCGACAAAAGCGGATTGGGTAAAAAAGGGAACGAACTGTGATCCCTGTTAAATACTGCAAATTAATCACGTAAATTATTTTTGCCAATTTAATCGCGTAAATTAATATTGTCAGTTAATATTATAAATGAATCGTGTGAATTAATCGGAAAAATTTTGACACTAGATTAATAATCAAAATGAATAAATGAATTAATTTAATATATAATAATAATTATAATATAATAATAATATTTAATAACAATATGTAATAATATATAATAATTAATTTTCAGGCAAATCAAATCCCTCTCCACACAGTAGCGAGGTTTGCACAACTCAGCCGGACATTCCTTTCAAAAATCCGGACAATGTCGTTGGAAAGGGAACAACGCCCACGAATCTTGTCATCACTTGGACTGTGATGCCGCAAATTGAACACAATGCTCCGAGATTCAAATACCAGGTGCATTACAGGAGAGACATTGCCGGGGAAAAATGGGTCATTGAAGATGTCAATGATTGGAGGATAAATCGACTGCAGGTCGATCATCAGCAAACTTATCAGCGCTACAGAATCAAAGTGAACGCCATCAATGAAAAAGGAGAGTGCAGAATTCAACCCAAAGAAATAATTGGCTACTCCGGCGAAGACGTGCCCCTACAAGCCCCCGGAAATTTCACCCTGCTCCAGGTGAATTCCAGCACCCAGGCGATGCTCTCCTGGAGTCCCGTCCCGCCCGAATCCGTGCGAGGCGAATTAATTGGCTACAAAATTCAAACCTGGACTGACAGAGAAGGAGAAGACAGAATGAGGGAAATTAACGTTCGAGGCGCCAACACGACTCGAACTCTTGTTAAGAAATTTGTCCCGTATAGCAAAAATTATGTGAGAGTTTTGGTTTACAATGGAATATCGAATGGTCCGCCTTCGGAAACTTTGAGTTTCGATACGCCGGAAGGTGTTCCTGGCACTGTTTTGAGCCTGGAAGCGTTCCCGATGGGATCGAGTGCGTTCTTCTTGAAGTGGACAAAACCCTCGGAGCCGAATGGCATTTTGACGGGCTATAGGGTTTATTATCAGGTTGTTAATGGCACGAGACTTGAGCCGGAATTGGAAAGGAGGCCGAGAATAACGGACCCCGTTGCAGTGAGTGCAAAGCTTCCGAGATTGCAGCCGGAAACCAAGTACAGAATCCATATCCGGGCTACCACCAATGCTGGCGAAGGAAACAACTATTTCATCGAACAGACGACTCTCAGGTCCAAGAAGCCCGATGTTCCTTATTTCACTTGGCAAACCTTCCCGCAGGAAAATGGATATTCGACGGTTAAACTAATTTGGCAACCAAACTACAATGGACACCCGGGAAGCCACTTCTTCGCGAAATACAAACTGAGAGGTGAAACCATCTCACGGCAAACGGATCCTGAATTTTTCACCCACGAGACATACGTGAGTAGTTCAGTTTGAAAGATAATTTATGAATAGTTATTTAACATTTGCAGGGTTTGTGCAAACTTTTGTTCATAAAATTCCATGAGATTTCCATGATTTTTATGAGAAAGACGGAAAACTTTCCATTATGTTTTTTAATATATTTTTTCATAAGAAAATGCATTTTCCAATATTTTGTAAGAATTTAATTTAATCAAGATCATTATTTTTAATTTTAAAACCATTTTAGGTGTTTTGAAGTGTTTTTAAATATTTTGAATTATTTTTATATATTTTGAAGTGTTTTCAAATATTTTGAAGTGTTTTCAAATATTTTGAATTATTTTTATATATTTTGAAGTGTTTTTAAATATTTTGAATTATTTTAAAATATTTTGAAGTATTTTTAAATACTTGAAAGAATTTTAAAGAATTTCAAAGTAATTTTAAGTATATTTGAATATTTCGATATATTTTTAAGTGCTTTTAAATATTTTGAAGTATTTTAAAAGATTCTGAAGTACTTTCCAGAAATTTTAAATACTTTTAAGTAATCTGAAGTAATTTAAAGTAGTTATTTATTTATTTATTTATTTATTCAAGTAGTTTTAAGTATTTTGAAATGTATTCAATTTTTTTTTAAGTATTTGTAAATATTTTGAAGTAGTCTGAAGTAGTCTGAAGTAGACTGAAGTATTTTAAAGTTGTTTAAAATGTTTTGAAATATTTCAAAGAGATGTTAAGTATTTTCGAATATTCTGAAGTATTTGGAAGTAGTCTGAAGTATTTTAAAGTAGTTTTAAGTATTTTTGAATATTTTGAAGTAGTCTAAAGTATTTTGAAGCAATCTGAAGTACTTTAAAGTAGTTTTAAAAATTTAGGAATCTTTTGAAGACATTTTAGAATATTTTGAAGTATTGTAAATGATTTTAAAGACATTTGAAATATTTTTTAATATTTTAGAGTATTTTGAAGTTCTCTGAAATATTTTATATACTCTTGAAATATTTTAAAAAACTAATACTGTAAAAAATAAAACAAAAATAAAATCAAAATACTTCAGACTACTTCAAAATACTTCAAAAACTACTTTATAGTATTTTAAAATACTTTAAAAGACATCGAAATATTTAGAGATACACATCATTTCAGAAAAATATTGAAAAATACTTAAAGTATGTTTAAATGATTTAAAAATACTTAAAACTACTTTCAAATACTTCAGACTATTTCAAAATACTTCAAAATATTTAAAAATATTTGAAAATACTTAAAACTACTTTAAAATACTTAAAACTACTTTAAAATACTTAAAACTACTTTAAAATACTTTAAAATACTTAAAACTGCTTTAAAATACTTCAGACTATTTCAAAATACTTAAAAATCCTTAAAACTACTTTAAGATACTTCAAACTATTTAAAAACACTTTAAAATGCTTTCAAATACTTTAAAACACTTTAAAATACTTAAACACTTCTAGATAAATCTAATTATTTAAAATATTAGTTTTTTAAAATGTTGTAAAGTTATTTAAAATCCTTGAGATTATTTCAAAATATTTAAACATCCTTAAAAATATTTTAAAATACTTAAAAATACTTTAAAATACTTAAAACTACTTTAAAATACATAAAATTACTTTAAAATACTTAAAAATACTTTAAAATCCTCCAAAATTCTTTACATTACTTTAAAATTAATTTAAAATACTTAAAAATCCCTCAGGTCACTTTAAAATATTTAAAAGACCTCAAAATATTTAAAGATACTTCAAGATAAATCTGATTATTTAAAATATTAGTTTTTCAAAATGTTGTAAAGTTATTTAAAATCCATGAGATTATTTCAAAATATTTAAAAATACTTGTAAAGTACTTTGAAAAACTTTAAAATACTCTCAGACTTCAAAATATTTTAAAATACTTAAAAATATTTAAAAACACTTAGAAATACTACAAAATAATTAAAGATACTTAAAATTACTTTAAAATACTTTCGATTACTTAAAAACCCTTTTTATCACTTAATAATATTTTAAAAGTTGTCAAAATATTTAAAAATACTTCAATATATTTAAAAATACTTCAATATATTTAAAAATACTTTAAAATATTTAAAAACATTTCAAAGTACGTAAAATGGTTTTAAAATTAAAGATGACCTCAGTAGTTTCAATTATATAGAAAATTATTTTTCTAATAAGCCAAATAGCATAAAAAACCTTTAATTATTTAAAAACTAATTTAAATTCTTACAAAATATTTTTAAAAATTTCATTTTTTGAACATATATACACATATTAAAAATATCATGGAAATTTTTCTATGTATCTCATGGAAATCATGGAATCTTCTGAAGAAAAATTTGTAGAAACCCTGCTTTATAATAAATATTTTTCACCGATTGATAAATTCTTCTACATTCTAAAATAATCATTAAATAATATTGACAAAAAAGAACTTTTGTTCTTAAGCTATTTTTTAATAATTTAAGTTATTTTTTAATATTAAGCTATTTTTGCGGTTTGCAGGTTGTTGGACTAAACAGTGGAGAAGTTTACACAATGTCAATTGTAGCTGTAGATGGAAATTATTTAACAGAAAGTGATCCCGAGGATATCGAGACTACAAATGAAGGACCAATGATCCAAGCCAAGGAAAATGTCGCCACTGCCGGATGGTTTATTGGTAATTGTCCTTTTTCAAAAAAAATAATACCAAAGATGTGCAATTTTTTTGAAAAATACATTTCCAATGATTTTCGAATTTTAATGTAGAAAAAAAAGACATGAAATTAATGTCTTTACGAATTAAAAACTTTACTTTACTTTACGAATTAAAGACATTACTTTACTTTACGAATTAAAGACTTTACTTTACTTTACTTTACGAATTCTCAGCTTTTATAAATAGTATTGTAATTTTTAAAAATAGAATTATTGACTCTAAGAGATTTTTGCATAAATTGTGAATGTTTTTCAGGTATGATGCTTGCAATCGCGTTCCTACTGTTTGTTTTAATAATTGTCTGCGTGATTAAGAGGAATCGAGGTGGAAAGTATGCAGTTCACGAGAGAGAATTGGCCGCTGGACGCGGCGATTATCCCGAGGAGGGCGGCTTCCACGAATACTCCCAGCCACTAGATAATAAGTCCGAAAGAGGAAGAGCCTCCCTTGCTTCCTCTGCTCATCAGGATGGCAAGCATCCCGAGTCTGATACAGATTCAATGGCCGAATATGGAGAAGGCGACACTGGTTAGTTTAAACTATTCTCTACACACTCTTCCCTCCTTTTGTAATATTTCCTTCTAAACACGTAAATTTCATCTAAATTGTAAAAATACCCGATTTTTCGACCCCTTTTTTGATAAATTCACTCTCTCGTTCACGTGGATTTTGTCTAGTTTTGTTAATTTTGAGAAAGAAAGTATTTTTGGTGCGCTTTTTT
>WNHD01005960.1:0-14932 GCA_011057455.1 Ganaspis sp. Gsp50 | reverse complement strand
CCCTGTGGCAAGTATTGATTTTCTGATGATCAACGTTTCTTAGATCTTCTTCTGTATATTCGTTCAACGAGGTAGGGACGTCTTTTCTGACAGTAGATCACAAATTAGGAAATTGCGCAAGCCCCTCTGTCTAATGTCTGTCCCCGATCAACGTTGTCCCCTTCGTTCCTTTTAGGTTGTCGCTTTCCCATAGAAGAGAGGATGTCCGATGGATCGAGGAAGACGAGGACGGATGCGGAAGAAGAGGAACGACGGAGAAGATCAATTTGGGGAAATTGTATTTCTTTATATGAGTTTGTCACAGCCGGTTTCGTTCTTATTCATACGAGCATTACAGTGAACACTGAGTAAATTTGAATTTGTGCTTTTGAGTTGTATTCTCGGGTAAAATAAATCGAAATTAATTTAGAGAAATGAGGAGTTGTTTATTCCTGTTCAGAATATACCTTCACGGAATTTCCTTCATTGGATTAGAACTTGGTAAGTTCCAATTTCATTTTCTAGATTTCCACAATCGTCGATTCTGTCTCGCCGTCGTCCTGCTAACGTTGGTGATTCTCAAGGAGTCCCCTTTGCTCAAGGAGTCCCCTTTGAGATCTTTTTCTTAGGAATTGTGTGAGAAAACATTTTGTCGAGTACGGCAATTATTAGTTTAATTTACTCGTTACAATTCCACAAATAATCCAGAATCATCCTAGAAGAATAGCGACACTGTCCATTCAACTGGGCACTCACATATGCTTACCTAAGTATTGAGCTCGCCTCCCTGCAGTTATCAAGATCCTCACTCTCACATCAGACATCTATGACTATAATGTGTTTTTATTTTGCATGTATATTTCAAAACAAGAGACAGATGGATTTAAAGTAGGTGCTGTAGGTTTTACCAGTTGTAAAGTAGGTCCTAATCAGTAGCACCAGGTTGAAAGTAGGACCTAAATTTCGACTCGGGAAATACTATGTTTATTTTCACTTTGTTTTACGCGTGTTTTGAGACAATTGAAAGTATTTAAGTGGCTGCTACAGGATTTAAAAGCTGTTAACTAGGTTTTAATCAGTATCACCAACATCAAAGTACACGGAAAGAAGTGTGATAGAATTAGTCTACTTAGTCGCCGCTAGAATGATACAATCAAATTCTCAGTGGAAGAATTGCTCGAAATCATTACTAATATATAAATAAGTAGAATAAGTAGAAATAAGTAGAATAAGTTTATCGGATGGGTGGAATAAGTCTACAAGCAGTAGCATTTCTAATACGTAGAACCTGATGGTTTTATTCTATAGGCGCCTAAATGGAATAATACTACAACAAAATTCTTTCCGTGTAGGGTCTAAATTTCGACTCGAGAAAGGGTCGCAATTTTTCGGCAACGAAGAACCGACTTAAAATCATGACAATCGATAGCCAAATAAAATACGCGGGATGATTGAATGTCATCAAATACAGCCTTCTTTAATACGGCATTTAAAATCAAGCAAAAATTGCTTTTTTTTCTTACGGTGATCGACATCTTCTGAAATTAATTAAAAAATTATTATTCTCAATTGAGACTTTTTGAAAATTGAAAGAAAAAATTTGAAAAAAAGCGAAAATCACGGAGGGTTCCTCCGTTGAAAAAATAAACTAAATTACGGTTTACTGTCATGAATTATGAAAAGCACAAAAAATGTGACGTTTCGAGTTTCCTCTAGAGGTAAGACATTAATCCGCACAGGTGTACTTTTGTCTTTTTTGATAAATAGTGTTAGAATTACAACGATCATTACAATATTATACTTTGTCACCAACTTGAGAGTACCTCTATGGCATTCTTTCAATTCATTTACGTTTCACTTGACTGATTTAAATGTGTAAAGCAGTAAAGATATATCCAGCATATTATGGCCTTGATCTTATTCTGGTTAGATAATTTGCATGATGAAATATTTCTAAGAAGTTCAACATCTCATGCAAGAGTGCCCACCAGTTATTGTGCATGAATTGAGCAAGGTCATTGCTAACAGTAAAAACTTTTCAGCACCCGGTCCAAACAAATTTTACAACTTTTTATGCAAGAAATTTTCTTCAATCCATCAACACTTTTCCCGGATGTTCATCATCTTGAAAGTTAAAAATTCCGTAAAGTTCCGTATAAGGTTACTTATACCAAAAGCACATTTTCCAAAGGTTATCAGTACCTGTATAAAGTTCCTTAACATCTTTAAACAGGGGCGTGACTAAAACAGCCATTATCCCAAAAATAATCACAGAAATAACACAGTGTTACAAAAAAAATGTTGCAAAAAAACTTTGGATCGGACATGGTGAGGATTTTATTGTAACCTGTAAAAAACTGAAAAGAGTGGTATGTATTAAATTTTGAATACACCCGAAAAATCTTGTTCTAGAGCAAAAAAACCGTTATTTACTAACCGTTGTTTAGTCAATTTCATGTACAAAATACTTCGAATATTTGACAGTTTTTGAGCAAATTAGCACCTCGAAAATGAATTCAATTTCGTTTACAATGAGCACTGATTAAAAAAAATTCGTTAAAAATTGTTTCTGGAATTGCATTTTTGAGTTTTTAGTCACATTACGAGATGTCCAAATATTGCGAAATTTTCTATTTTCCTTCTGTCTGGCATTATATTTTTCTTTTTTATTCATTTCTCTGTATTTCTTTTATGTGAACGATCAGTTTGCAGAGTTCAATAGTGTTTCTAATAATATTAAATGTTTTCAATTGCCAAAGATTTGCAGGATAGAAATCCAAGTGTGGTTTTTTCAAAATGTATTTTACGTTTTTCGAAAGAGCAGGAAAATTTTTTTTGAGAATGTAGAGGCTATATTTTTGTAACTCTTACCACATAAGAACTTCAAACACTCAAAGTGCAAGTTTTTACTGTGTTAAATCCAGGTTCTTATGGCTCAACGAAGATTGGAGAAAAATCTATGGTTGAGGCCAAAAGGAATTCAATGTTTAAAGAAGAAAACATTTATCATAATTTTTTTGTAGAACTCTTGAATTTTTTCTGGCCACGTCCCTGACTGAAACTATTTACTGAAATTCTCAAACAGGGGAGATTAACATATATAGAGCCTGTGTGGAATGTAGTAGGTGAATAATAAAGACGCAAGAAAGGTCTGGCAGGTCCTTTAGTGTGTAATGTGAATAAATGTGGCTTCACTAAATATAAACACTGTAAAGACGATACATTAATTAACGTCAAATGAGAACTGCTTGCCGTGTCTTTAAACAAGAATGATTTTTGTCATTTTCCTGTATTCATTACCGTTTGTGTCTATTACTTCCAACAATCCATAAAAGTAAATTAACAATCTATAAGTCTATAAATATAAATTAACAATCTAGAAATTTATGAATATAAATTAACAATCTATAAATCTACTATCTGTAAATTTACAATATTGTAAATTTATTGATATCAATAAATCTACAATCTACAGGCGTTGATTACAAATAAATGCTAAAGAATAAGAATTAAGAATATAAAAATGCCTTTCATTGTTTTTTCGCTTTCTTTCATTTTTTAAATAAACCGAAAGCACACAAAAGCTTTTTTTGCTAAAGAATACACCCTTCTTGATCTTGAACAATACCTCCTTCCGTGAGAAGAAAAATACTTTAAGAAAATATGTCAGAAGTGTTGCCTCGACACGAGGGAAGTTCTTTATTTTTCCACACCACGAAAATCCGTTTGTTCACAAGCTTTCAGTAATTTAGCAAAGTCATTGTCTGTTCTCATTTAATTTATTAAAAGGACAAAATTATTATTAATTAGAGTAACAAAGTGAGTGAATTATAACAGCGCGGGAATAATAAATTTATAGTATCAAATAAAAACTAATTAAATATATATTAATCAGAAGAAAAGGTATATAATATACTCTTTCAATTCATATATAAATTGGAAAAAAATAAAGAGAAATAATGTAAAAAGAATAATAAGTAGAACCGCTGTTCTAATTAATATTTAATACATGAATATAAAAATCCATTGTACAAAAATATAATAAGAATATAATAATAATAATAATAATGAAATGAAGATAATAAGCATATCGTATTAATTAAATTATTTTATTCGACAAATTCTTTTGGACTCAAGCGTCTATAAATAAGGCAAATGCACCTGTGATCGTCACTGCTCAATTATCGATGTTTTTTGAAATATTTAATAAAAATATTTTGTATGCATTAATTAATCTAACACAACTTATAATAATTTAAAAATATTTAATTCCATTACAATGTATACATATATGCAAAGTTACTTCATATTGCCTATTATACAAAATTAAATATAAACGCCAATTTCACTATGATATAGTAAAATCAACAAGAAAGGCACCTCAGAAAGAAAAAATTGTAGGTTATGTTTGATGATACAGATAGTTTTCAAGTGATTAAAGATTCCTCTTCGATTTTTTACAATCCAAAACAATTTTTCTCTAACTATTTCTTTGCATACTGTCAAGAAATACTTTTTTTGACTAAAGATAATTAAAAAGAATTACAAAAAATTACAAAAACAAAGGAATTTGTCGCTGTTAGTTATTAAAGCAATTTTTGCTGCTTAAATTAACAAGGCTCCAATCAGGTTAAAATAACAAAATAGTTTGATAATCTGAAAAATGTTGTTGAAAGTAAAATTCGCGAGCAATAGACAAATATTTTTTTTATTTTCAATACATCGAAACAAACGTATTTCGAAAGAGAGTTCAAAGCATTTTCTGCATGACCCACTAAAGCGAAACAGATCAACGTTCAATTATGAAACTTTCTCTACTTGGATAAAGACACGTAAATAAATAAATAAAGAATGTAGAATTTTGAAAATAATATTAAATTAAATAACATTAAATTGGTGCTTTTCTGGTTTTAAAATTTCAGTGACCAAACTCAAAGCAATAAAGTTCTTTTTTTCCTAGGAAAAAGTAAGTCAACTTTTCCTAGTGCTATCCTTTTAGAATTCCATGTTTAGAAGTTTGGAAAACAAATATTGCGAAAACCTCGGGGGCAAGTTCTCGTTAAATCTTTAGCAACGTCGCTGAACTCTGCTCGTTTTAACTTACGTTCCAGTCTTTTAACTTTTAGATTCATCCTCAACATTGTGAAAAAGTTATGTACATACTTCTGGCTTTATATTACAAAAAGTTTTTAAATAAATTTTTTAAGCAAAAAAAATATCACTGAATATTATTAAGTTCTCAAGTAAAATATACCTAAAATGTTAAGTAATATATTTAGCAATACATTATTTACTCAAGTAGTTAGGTAAAATTTACTTAACTTTTTAAGTAGTTAAGTACTTAAGTACAATTTTCCAATTTACACTTAAGTACTTAAGTCATTTTTACTTAACTCGTATATATTAAGTTGTTAGGTATATTTTACTTAAGTGTTAAGTGAATTTCGATTGCTATTTTGCTCCGTGAACGATTGTTTAAATTTGACTATTCTTTTTATTTGTACATAATTTGTTTAAAAATATAAATTTCAATTTGATTTGAGAAATATGGATTCAAATTTTCTGAGAAATTTAAATTCGATTTTGATAAGAAATATAAATTCGAATTTGATAATAAATATAAATTCAGGATCCGCTTGCAATAACTGTCTCTAAGCCCACACGCAATTTTCTAAAGCAGTGAGAAATTGACTCAAGGAGAGGATAGTAGAGGCAGTTATTGCATGTGGACCCTCAATTCGTGTCTAAAGACAAGAAATTTTATGAGAGAAATAAAAGTGAGCTAAAGACATTTTAAACTGCTGTAACAGATTTTAAATATATTTTAAAATAATTACAAAAAACGTTTAAGTGCATTTGAACATAAGTACAGAACATTTTTAAACATTATATTTGAAAATAATTACAGCAGTGCAGCAAATTTTTTGTTATGCCAAAAATGTTTTTTTCGATTATCCTTGTTACTAGTAAGACCACGTTGCAACTTTTGAACTTGACGTGTTTACGCAAACCTCATTTGTATCAAAAGTTTGAAGAAGTTTCTTTTTAATAATTTCTCTGAGAAATGGAATAATCCATTGGTGCTTTCACTCCCCTAGTAGTTAAGAAGTTTCCCACTCTCTGAAAGTTGCTTAAAATATTTGTGCATAACGATCTTTTCAACACTATTTCAAAAACATATTTTCACTTGTTAAAATGTAACGTGCAACTTTTCTCATAAAAAAATGCAATTTTCAGTATCGCAGGTTTTTATCTGAAAATGTAAAGATACTTTAATAATTTAATGCAAAAGTTTCTAAGTGAAGAATAATTATTCAATAGATAATATTTTAATGTTCCTTCTTAAAAAATTCAAAAACATATTTTTAAACAGGTTTAATCATTCATAAAAGTAAAATAATAAAAATAATAAGGTAGCTACAAATATTTGTAATAAAAATAAAACTTGAAATAGATAGAACAAATAAGCTAGTTTATTTTTAAAATTCCCTAACCTCAAAAATTCAAATAACCTCAGACGTTTCAAAAAAAGATTCAAAATTTTGGAAAATTTATAGCTTTTGAACCACTTTATAAAAATATATAAAAAATTCATGGAGCCCTATTTTGGTAATTACAAATAATTAAAAAAATGTGAGCAAAATAAAAAATGTGGATTTCAATGATGTGTTGAGTTGGTATGGAATGCCCCATATTTAATGTAATATTTATTTTGTCGTGAACTCTCATATTCTTTTGCCTCTTTCAAATGTTACAAGAAACGTCTTTTTCGAAAGTTCTGATATTTGTTTTATTATTGTTGTTGTTTTTTGTGAAGTTCAATTCAATCTGACGAAATTGGATTCTCATGTTTCTTTCAGTGTTTGTCAAAAAGATAAAAATTCGGGTTCAGTTGAAGAAAAATTAAAGAGTAAACACTTTAATGCAATTCATGAGGAAGTAAAGTAAGACATACATTTCGTTTTAGAGAATATCGCGAAACTAAATTCGCATCAGAATTATTAATGTTCTTTAGCTCATTTTCCGCGAAAACTCGGTTAATATGGCCAAAAGCAGTTTATCATCTATTCATGTATATTAGGAGTTAAAAATATCGATCTAATTCAACGATAGATTTCATGACTTTTCTACTACTTCTTTAAAAAAAATACAAAAAATATTTAATTTGATGTTTTTGAAATCAAATTTGAAGATCTTAAACAATTCATGACACTATTTTAAAGCGAGACAAAATTAAAAATGTTGTTTATCCATTCTTGTACATAATTTTAATATTATATTTGAAAATAATTACAGCAGTGCAGCACATTTTTTGTTAATTAATTTTCGTAATGTTTTTTCAGAAGTGCTTTGAAATAGCTTGTAAAAAAGTTTCTATATAAAAAAGAATTAAAAAAAAAGAATTACAATTAAAAATTGGACTAAGGACCTGATTTATCAAAAAGAATTGATTATTTTATAAACAAAAAAATATTTCTTTTATAATTACCCCAACCATAGCATAAGCAAGAAATGCTGAATTATTTTATTATTTTTACCTTATAATTCGGACTAAATGTTTTTTTCGTTCAACCTGCATAGAAAGTACGTTATTACCCCAACCATGGGGTAATTATGTAATAAACTTTGAATTGTCACAACTCGGACAAAAAGAAATGTTGTTCAATAGAACTCACAAAAAACCTCCAGAAAGATGTGCACAACATTTCCTAATGGTTTAAAAAATGTCATTAACCAAAATTAATACAATTAATAACCCTAAATTTCAACACAGAATAAAAAAATTGACATTTTTGTTACATAATTTCCCCAGTGGACGGTTTTATATAAATTAATAGTCGTATATTTTCGATAATGATGATGAGTTTCTCAAAAAGTGCCATTCATTCTAAATTTGATAATAACTCTACGTATATTCTTTCTATAAAATGTGCGGAATATCGATTTTTCAATATTAATGTAATACATTATTTTAATTACACTACACACATACATTTTATTATTGCACTTAGATCCAATGGTCTGGCAATTAATTTGTCCTTTTGGGAGCAATAGTTAGTTGCCTAATTTGAATTCCCTGGAAAAAATAATACCAGATGATTAATAACATTCTACAGTATTAAATGTATTACAAATAATTAAGTGTCGATTAGCAATGTTGGTTTTATTCTAGGGGTACATTTGGTTATTATTTGCGTGTGTCAAATTATTCCTATTTATAGCATAACCTATCTGCAAGAATAATCTAGATTGTGCCGTAATATTGTAGCCTACAAAACTAAAGTAGATAATATACGAAAACCAGTGTCAATTTTATCAAAATTTACAGATCTCGCATGAATGTGAATGAAAGAATAAAATATACCTTTTCTCTTTACGGTAAAATAAGAAATGAATTTCTTCATTTTCTTTAGTTGTTTCATTTTCTAAATAAATAATTTATTTCATATCTTAATAAGAAATTTCTACACATTAATATCTCGCTAATCTCATAAATGGATTCTTAATTTAAGTTAAATCGATAAATAATGTCCTTCGATATACACAAGGAAGGTAAAAAGGGTGGCACAAATTTATGTCGTTTGTGGTTAATTCGTTAGCAATTTACTATGAGAAACCTTAATGTGTCTATGTCACTGTTGCAGTGCCGGCGAAACAAGTTTTTTACTTCTGAATAGCAGTCACTTGTATTGTATATATAAATGTACACTTTTGAACATTAGAAAACATTTTGAAGAGATATTTCCTTCATGAGAAAACAATTTACTTAAATCTACAAAAAGAACTAAACATTTCTTTAAAAATTTCTTTTCTAAATTTTTTTTAGAAATTGCGTTTCTTAAGGAGGTTCAACCCCGTGACATAACCTCAAATTAAGCAGTAGTTTTAAATAAAAAGAAGAAATAAAATTAAAATTAATTCAGCAAATTTCGAAAGATCCATTTGTACAATTTTTAGAAGGAAGTAGTTTGCATGAAAATTTATTGTAAAATAAAAATTATTTAATGTTGTATAGAAAATCGTTTTCCCGGGTCAATGAAGAAGAATATTAAAACAGCAATTTTTTTAATGTTTCGACAACCACAAACGTCTTCATCAGGAACAATAAAATAACTGCTGTTTTAATATTTCTTTTTTATTGATTCGAAGATAATGATTGATTCGAATCAATCTTTTCATTTCTGAATGATTTTCTACAACTAATAATTTCGACCGAGTGATAAATTCAACAATATATATAATAATTATTTAAAATTTTGTGTTTTTTTTCAAAGTTAGTGAACAATTGCAATTATTTTCGAATTTTAATAAACAATAGCTTATTTTGTTTTTTGAAAAATTTTCTAAAGTTCTGTTCGTTCGATTTTGTTAAAAAATATTTTGTTTGAAAAGTATAAACAACAAACTTTTCATTTTTTTACCTTCTGGAATTTTCAAACATGTAGATAAAGAAGATATCTTGTTAAAAACCATATGAATGTTACTTCTGATTCGACAAAATATCCAATATAAAAAAATTCCGCGAATAATTGAAATTCTTCATTTTCTAAATAACTTTTGAACAAAAAAATAATTTAAAAAATTCAATGAACAAAATTGTAGAGAATCTTTCAAAGAGTAAAACAGCTATTGCTTATTAAAATGTAATGTTTTTAAATTTTATTAAAATGTAAAATGTTTAGTAGGTTTAATGAAAAAACACAAAATGTTAAATAATTATTATTTGACAACTTTGCGCTCAAACCAATTCTTCCTGAAAATTGTACATCTCGAACTTTCGAAATTTGTTAAAATCAATTTTAATTGTATTTCTATCGTTTATTTAAAACTTCTGTTTAGTTTGAGGTTATCTCACGGGGTTGAACATCCTTAAAAAAACAAACAAAACAAAAAAATTGTAACCTTCAAAATTGTTTTTATGTAAAGAAGCAAAATATCACAAAAATGTAAAAATTTCTATATAAAAGTAAATGTGTTTCTTTGAATCCATTATAGTCACTAATTTTTAAGGGGGTAGTGCCCTTGAGCTTCTTGTTCTGTCGTCCCTGCACAAGCGCTGTTATAATTCACGTGGAAAAAGTTTCTCTAGAGCTCTAGTTAAATCCTATTTAAAGCCACTATTAAACGAAACATGAATGAATGAATAATTAAATAAACAAATAGACTCTAAAAGTTTACTTTGTTACTAGCTCTTTTCACTAAAGCCAACGATTCAGTAAACATAGTCTGGGGAAATCGATTTTTCATCTACTTCTAATTCTAATAGTCAATTAAAAATAATTTTTCTAGACAAAAATTATAGTAAATCTGAGTATAGAGATTAGCATTAATATAAATATTGTTTTCTGCCATTTAGCACGCATTTTTCATAATTTTGCTCCCTCACAGAGCAAGTATTTAGCTAAATTCTCAAGTATGATATATTTGTGATATATGATGATATATTTATTTATATTTATTTATTTATTTTATATTTATTTGATACATTTTATATTTATTTGATATATTTTATATTTATTTGATATATTTTATTTAATATGATATATTTATATACGATACTTGAAAATTTGTTATAGAAAAAATATCAGGTAATTTTTTGAAAAATAAAGAAACCACACTCAACTATAGTTATGGGTAAAAGAATTACTAGTTTTGTTTGGATGAAATTTACTATCGATATATGTATAGTTGACAAACTTTAATATAGCTTTCTTAAAAATTAATTTCATTCATTGCATAGAATTTTTTATTTTGAAATTCGAATACAAAGGCCACTTATAAAAACTTTATGGTCTTGATGCGCATTTGCGGGTGGCGAAGTTTGTTACCAGATTAAATTCAACTAACAACATATTTAATTACATTAAAGGGCAAAGTTTAGTATAGCTTAAGAACTGGAGGACACAGTGCAAGTAAAGTTCTGAGCTTTCAAATGAACGTAATTTTTATTTTTCTATTTTTAAAAATTCAGATTTGTTCTAGACGTTCATTTTACTCAACAATTATTAATTTTTATGTTATCATTGTTTAAACACATATCTTCATATTTTATTATAAAGTGCATTCTTAAAAAATTGAAATATCTGCTCTACACCTGTATTCAATAAGGAAGATTTGCAGCCAGGCAGTAGAAAAAGCAAGCATAGTCAGACCAACGTAAGATTTAAAGTCAGACAGTAGGAAAAGCAAATATAGTCAGCCCAACGAAATAAGAGAGATCAATCGAAATTTCTAAATTATCTAGAAATAAGAGAGATTTTAAAACAGAAAGTAGAAAAGGCAAATACAGTCAGACCGACGCAGTAAGAAAGATTTTCAATCAGTCAGTAGAAAAAGCAATCAATGTCAGACCAATGAAGCAAAAATAATTTAAAATAAGACAGTAGAAGGAGCTAGCTAATGCTTCATTTGGTCTGACAATTTTTGCTTTATCTACTTTTCTTAAATCTCCGTGTTGGTCTGACTATGCTTGCTTTTTCTACTGTCTTCTTTAAAATCTCTCTTATTGCATTGGGCTGACTATTTTTTTCTTTTTCTACTGTATGACTTTAAATCTTGTTGGTCTATGTTTATTTCTTCTACATTTTTCTTGTTCTACTGTGTTGGTCTGGTTATGCTTGCTTTTTCTACTATCTGGTTTTAAATATTCCTTACTGTATATGTACATTTTCGCAAGGAAAACAATTACGAAAATTTGTTGCAGTCAGATTTCTTTGGCGTTTTTGCATGTTATATTTAAACAGATCTGAAGCATGTTTAATGATAAAAATAAATCCAGATAGAAGCTTTCTAATTTTGGGTGCAAAAACTATTTTTTTCTATTTCTAACTCTCTTTAATTTTTCCTTAACTCGTGTATCGACGAATTGTGCACACATTTCCCCTATAAGTTTGTCAATTAAAATCTTGTTTGAACATTTTTGCAACATACATTTTTTATGTTGCATTATATTTTTTATTTTTACTCGATATTTCAATTCAAGCGGTTTAGCTATGGGAAAAAACGAAAAGATGGAGAGAAAGAGAGAAAGAGAGAAAGAGAGAAAAAGAGAAAAAGAGAAAAAGAGAGAGAAAAGAAAGAGAAAAGAGAAAGAAAAAGAAAGAAAGTGAAGGATAAAGAGAGAGAGAGAGAGTGCAAAGTGGAATCTACTCTCTAAAATAAGACGAAAAGCCAAGCACGTATTCTGTAATTCTACAAAATCCGTTGAATCAATAATTTTTCGTTAACAAATTACAACTCAGACCAACCAAAAAAGCTCATTCTTTAATCTTAAACTACTTTGAACATAAGATAGAGTCTATTTTGCAGGAAAGAACCTTAAACTTAACGTAATCAAATTCAAACGACAAACATAAAATTTCTTCAAATTTTTTTCAAATCTACAAGAGAATTAGCAATACTCATCTCTTTAGGAATTGCAAACAATATTTCCTCTAAAAATATAATTATTAGTGTTTACGGTTCTTTGAAATGATAAAGTGCACAATGTCTTATGCACAGTAGAATTATCGGAACGAAATTGAACAGTGAGACGACTATAGTAAGGAAGACAATTTTCGTTCAATCAGAAAACTGCACTCCATGACGTGGTCGGAAAGTTAGATGCCAAGATGTCGTCTTTATAATACATTGAATCTATTTTACTTACTATATTGAAACTAAACTAAACTAACTAAACTACAACTATTTAACCCAATATAATAATTTGACGTCCCATAAATTTTTACCTCATAAATTTAAATTTTAATAACCACATAACCTTGGAAATTATAATTAAAGAATAATCAAGAAGTAATATAAAGGAGCTTCTCGACCATTTTTCGACCATTTTTTTCGGCCCAATTGTTCAAATCTACAAAATTGTGTAATAATGCAAATTTTTTTTATTACATTATTATATGGTAATTAAAAGTTTCTTTAAAATTCTATTATAACAATATTTTTTTTATTCGATTCTCCATGTATATACCCTTTCGGGTTTTACATAACCCAGCCCCCATTGCTTTTAAAATAATATAAAACCTTTATTAAAATTTATATGATAAAAAAACATTTATTTACGAAAATAAATTTCGAAATTTGGATAGAAAAATTTTTCTAACTAAATTTGTAAAACTTGTCACAAAAATAAAAAAATTCAAACGTGTGATTTGAATTCCACATTTAAAAACTTTCTTCATATAAAGAAACTTGTTCCTTTGGGTCAAGTTTCGAACGTGTCTTTCAAACGATTGAAAGACACATTTCAAAAAAACATTTTGGCCAATGTTAAGGAGAAACATTTTAAAAAATACATTTTTGGAACGTTTTTTAAACCAGCGTGTCCACTGAGTAAGATGTGGTGATTTCAGAACTTTTTAAGGTTATGTCGAAATCCTGACATGCAGGCGTGAAATAGAAGCCGGGGTTGTTTTAGCGACTCCAGTAACATAACATATAGTAGAAATAACCCAGAGGCCAGAATTATTTTTTATTTTTATATCTGTGAAAACATTTTGAGGTTACCTTAAAAACTTGACGTGATGGGATAAATTGGAATTCCGATTCGATTTCAGCTATCCCAAATTCTATAACTATGACATACGACAGCCTCCAGGCAAAAATATGTTTTTTACAGACGACTGATCATAGCGAACAATTTTGTCAAAGTAAACAATTGTTTCTATATTTTGACTGAATCACTATATCTTTATTTTTTGATCACTATAAAAACGGAAATTTCCGTTCCATAATTTTGGATTCAGGGGTATCTAGTTCGAATCCGATTCGATTGAAAAGTACGTTTCTAATTATTCTGATAAAAGTAAAATGGAATTTGTTTTTATACCCTTTAAATCTTGAATATAATAAACTTCAAACACATTCATGAACGAGTAAGAACAATTGCTTTAATGAGGTTCGGAAATCTTACAAAATTGATAATTTTAGAAACACAATAATTTTGCAATAGCATCGATAAAATTCAATTCATAAATTAAAACAGGATAACGAACGCGCGTGACCACTTAGATCTGACCAGAAAATTACGATCTGCAGAAATCACAAATTACACCCAAACGTTAATAATAATAAAAATATATTTGTTACGTACATAACAGAAAAATGTATAAAAACATAAACGGAACATACCCGCACAGTACCAAAAAGTCGTTTCATGGAATTTCCACTTGATAGAAGTTTCAGAACTTCCCTGAAGGTGGGGATTGTTCAGTTTCGGTGTGTAGGTAAGGACCAAATCGGAGTTGTAGATGTCGATCAAAATGGTTGTCGAAATGTGAGCACATGGATTTGTCGAATGATGAGAGTTGGCTTCGTAAAATAAATATCAGAGAATCCACTTTTGCTTGGTATAGAAAAAATGAAATATTCGGCGCGCCTTTTAATTAATATCTAGGAAGATTTCTGTACAACAATCAGATTCAGTTTTACCACGTGATGGAAGATAAATTCACCATACTTGTCATGTACATAGTCATTAAATTCGTCCATCAACTTTTCGCCACTCTATTTATAAATTGTTAACAAAATTGCTATTATAAAACTCAAGTTATATTTTACATTAAAAAAATTTCGATTGACATTATTTCAATTAAATAATACCTCATGATTTCTCGGCAAGATACATTAGATGACAAAAGAACTCCAAACGACGACACAATTTAAACAGAAATGAACGAAAATTCAGTAAAAGGGCAATTATGTTTTATCAAGAATTGTTCGAATATTTGAATTGGTCTAGAGGGCGAGTCAAAATTGTAAACCTACTTTTCTAACATTAACGTAGGTTCTAGTAGACGCCCTCTTTTGAATCCAAAACATGGCACTTATTTCCAAATTTACAAATTAAAGGCTTAAAGTTTGCTTAATAAAATTGCTTAAAAACAGAAATTTTATATTACTTTGTTTCTATTAGTTTTATAAATATTCTTTGAATCACAATATTTCTAGCATT
>WNHD01005959.1:0-24867 GCA_011057455.1 Ganaspis sp. Gsp50 | reverse complement strand
ATACGTTGTGACATTATTTTTTTAAAATCTTTTATGTGCTTATTTTTAAGATGCCCATATGTGTGTCATGAAGCAGAAGTGGCACGACTTTTTTTTGCCCATGTGTGTGTCACCGACTGTTAAGGGGTTAAAAATACTGAGATTCTGGTTAGAAATACTAAAATTCCGGTAAAAGATACTAAGATTCTAGTTAGAACAACTTACATTCTGGAAATTCAGAATTTCGGATAGAAATGAAAAATGTATTTGGTTTTTGATTTTATTAAAATGAACTTTATATCAACAAACTTCAATTTTGTAAATTGAAAACTGTGAAAAAAGCTGGACATGAATTGCGTTTTCGAAGTTAAAGTCCAACTTTACTTAAATTTTAATTTGTTTCTTAGTTCTAGTTGAGCTTATTTTCGAAGTGTTTAATTTTTAATCAATCCATTGTTTCATTTGTTTGGTATATACATTAACAATTCTTATTTTTGTTATTGATATATACATTTTTTATTGTTACTTCACATTTTTATTATTCGAAATTTTTATTGTTACTTTACATTTTGGTTGTTATTTCACATTTTTATTGTTATATAAAAATTTTCTTGTTCATATTTTTGTTATTATTTCACTTTTTTGTAATTTCACATTTTTATTTTTCACATTTTTATTTTTCACATTCTTGTTTTTCATATTTTCTTTTTTCACATTTTTTCCACATTTTTGTTGTTATTTCAATTTTTATTGACATTATTTTTTATTCTTCTTGTTATTTCACATTTTTATTTTAGACTCTTTTATTATCTTTTATTATTTTTTTATTATATAATTTTCTATTATCTTCTGTATAAAAACGAACTTCCATTGAACAAAATTTTAAGAACTGCTATTTTTAATTTCGTTTTGAAAAAACTTTAGGAAACGAAAACTTAAGAAAGATTTTAGGCGGAAAAGATAGTATATAAAATTTAAAGTAGACATGCGGTATACATAAATTATTCGATTTATATTTCTAGATAGATAAATTCATCGTAGATTATTCAGATTCACATATTGAAAAATGTATGATATGTTTTAATATCTTCTACTCCGACTAGTAAAAAATGCGAAAGATAAGATATATATTTTTTTCTTTAGATAAAAATCTTCGAATGAATCATTTTCTTAATACAGACAATGTAAATAATACTAGTTGTGTAAATTGTATAAATTACCCAGTTTACTTTGTTAATCATCAAGGAATGGCAATAGTAATGAAAATGCATATATCTATATTGTAAAAATTTTATATAAAATTATCATATTGAAATTGTATATTTTCAAATATGCATAACATACATACATAGTCGAATTTAAATAAATGTATTTAAATAAATAAATTTAAATACAAGTCAAGTTTTAAACACAATTTAAATACAAGTACATCATATATATGACAATTGTACTTCCTACAATTTGAATAATTAGGTCAATAAATTTAAATCAATATATTTTGCAAAGTATTTCCCATTTTAAAAATCAACACAATCATAATTAATTATTTATGGTATTTTTAAATTCCTTCTTAATTTTTTTTGTTCCTTCTTAATTCCTTCTCTTTCTCATTACGCTATTCTCTATTATTTTAATTCATTAATTACTTCGACCTTTGAAACTAAACTTGCAACAAAACTTTTCGCTTCAAGCTTTTATCTAAATTACAAATCAACGAAATTATTATTAAATTCGCCAACTATTATTAGTCTCGGTTCGTTATTTCTTCCTCGAGATTTATAAGTTTATATATATAAAAAAAAGATATCAGTCATTCATAATGCGATCTTCATAAAATTTATCACAAAGCCAATATTTCTCTGAGGAAAGTACATGATATGAGGAATTTCCAGGAAAAGTATAGAACACGGAGAGATAAGATTTTATATTTTCAAAGTTTTATAGATTGCTTCCCTATGTTCACTCAGATTGGTTATACTTTGACCCGATTAGACGAATCTTCGTTGAGGGTGGTAGCTTCGGGAGTTTGCATTATCGCTTTCGGATTCATTGAATTCACCGGTAGGTGGTGAGAAGTTTGAACCATTAGGTCGTTATCTGGATATTCGGATGAAAATGCGCGACGTTCTACGACGTGTGATATCATGTTCTCCACGTTATTACCTTTTTCCCCCTCCCACCCCCCTACTCCTTTCACTCCTCTTGTTACTTCATTTAACCCATTTTTCTAAAGTTACTACTTTTTTCCTGTCCAATGTACTTGATTCAATACCTTCTTTATTCGTAAAAATTTCAAAATCTATTTAAAGCACATTTTTTTTTTATTAAATTTTACCAATTTGCAAAAACACTAGGGAAATACTTTTTTGAAAACTTTTTTAAAAGAATAATATCTGTCTTTTTCAGAATGTTTTCGGTGAAATGTAACAATTTTTTTATGATTCACAATCCTGATATTTCACGTAAGAAAATTATTTATCAGCAATTATGCTGTTGTTTCATTGGTATTTTATCAACTGGAGAAAAAAGACTTGAAGCAACTGGAAGAAAAAAACTGCTGATTTGCGAAAAGAACTGATTTGCGAAAAGAAAAACTGCTGATTTGCTTCGAAAAGAACTGGATTAATATTTTTTAGTAATAAGAAAGAACTTGTGTTTGTATCGAGTTTTGATACATATGGAGAATAACGTTGAAAAACTGATGATGAAAATCTATTAAATCTGGACTTATTAATGAAATATAAAGCTGTTTCTTAAAAAGTGTAAAAGATCAAGAGAAAGATGAACAAGATGTGTTTTATCGTGATTTTTACATTGAATGTTAAAAAAAGTGAATTGCGAATCGAAATCGAAAGAGCTAGGAACTGGAATAAATCATCAATTTTGTGGGTAGATTGATCAAAATATAATTGAAAATAAGAATTCAAGAGAATTACACAATTGAAGAGAATGACACAAATGAAGAAAATGACACAAATGAAGAGAATGAAACAAATGAAGAGAATGAAACAAATGGAAGAGAACTACACAAATGAAGAAAATGACACAAATGAAGAAAACGACATAAATGAAGAGAACTACACAAATGAAAAGAATTACACAATCGAAGAAAATAATAAATAACTGAAAACGAAGAATTGCGACTGACGAAGCTACAATTTTTCTAAACACAGCAACTCTGGGACAAAAATGTGAAAATCACGTGAATGTTTGATTGGTAAAGGAAAGGCCAGTTTGCTGTAAAGATGCGATAATTAATTGCAGCCAGATTTATTCGTGTAATAAAGTTGGTTCAGATAGTTAATTAACGTCTAGTCATATGCATAAAGTAAATGACGTTTCTGAAATGGTCGTAATCGTTACTTAAAGATTCCAGTGCCGTGAAGTTAACAAGAATATCTTGTTTTTCGAAATGATAGCCAACTAGCTTCTCTCTAGTCTTTACTCTTTACATCGAGATAAGATCTTTCGACTTCTACCGACGTTATCTGAGGAGAGGAGAAGCTGGAGAGATTACGCGGTAGAAAGGGAGTTAGTAAGAGAGGTAAAGGCAGAAAACCAGCTAAAAATAACGTCTCTCTAGGTGGGAATGATTCGGTATCTCGGACGACGTCACGGGGGTCTGAAATATGAGAGATACGATGGACCTCGCCCCCATCTCATCCCATCCCATTCCCTGATGGTGCATTAGCGCTAATCTCCGCTCTTTAGTCCTCTCTTTATCTTTTCTGCCTGCCTCCTCCCTCGCCTCCTTCTTTTCATCTCTTTCTTTTCCATATTTCCTCTCCCTCTCACTCTACCCGATTTAATGAATGTTATACTAGAGCTTGAGCGAGACAGAACAGGAAGAGGCACAAAATACCTGCTCTGCTTGCTTTGCTGTGGTCCTTATCGATTCATCTAATCGCTCGATCCGTTATTTGGAAGCCGATGTTTGGCAAGGCTCCACTTGGAGTTTTGACATTCGGAATCTCATTAACCATTGCGAAAACCAGACCCAAACCAGATGAAGTGTATCTGCCAAAAGCAGGGCATCACCAACGACAGGATACATTCTTCTTTTTTTATTTTTCATTCTTGCTGAATTACGATTTCGGAAGATTGTTTCGGACAAAAATTATAATTTTATACGATATATTTCTTTTATATAAGGTGTATTTATTTTATATAAGGTATGTTTATTCCATATAAGGTATATTTGCTTTTTTATTCGAAAATGATTATTGTACAATGTGGGTTTTCCAAGCTGTCGAATAATGCACAAAAATTTTCGTATTTCGTCACTGGAAAATAATTGAGAAATTCTAGGATTGAATTATTTTCCTATTTTCAGTCTCAAGCTCCTCTTAAAACAACTTGTTATCTTAATGGATATGTAAATACCCATAAAATATGTTAAAATTTATTCTGATCTTTCAGGTTTTCAATCTCTTGAAATCTGCATAAGTTTCTGATCTTTCAGAAAATACTTACTCGTATTTCCCTTATCAAATCCACATTTACAAATTATCGGAGGTAGTCAATCAAACGTTTTTGCAGTTCCTGAGTAATTCCATTTTTTCCAAAAGCGTTTTTTTCTCGAAAAAGAAGTGAACAAGAAGAAAGAAAAGAACAGGAAGGAACATAAAAGAAGGAAAATAAGAAGAAAAATAAGAAGGAAAATAAGAAGGAGAATAACAAAAATGGAAAGAACAAGAAAGAAACACCGAAAAAAAAGTATTCTATTTTCAACGTAATTTTTACTCTAAAGAAATAATCTAACAAAAAATACTTAATTTAAGATTCATTACACTTCATACAAAATTAATACTCTTATTTTCACGTGAAATCGGTTATAATTTTAATAGGAATATATTCTACTCAATGCGCATTCAAATTATTTATTTTATTTATTTATTTTGTCCCATGAGATCTTGAGGACAACCATCAAAATACAGAGAAAAATGATACATTAAATAGTACATATTTGAGATCGTATATCTTACATCATATTTTAACAATAGAAGCATTTTTGAACAAATGGAATAAAATTTCCATAATAACAATTCAAATACTATACACAAAAAGCATGATAAAAAGATACAAAACATAAATAATAGACAATAGATTATCTTTACTGGTTTCATTGGAAAATACTATAAATTTAAAAATATACTCTAATATTTAGAGTAACAAAATGTAACTGAAAGAGTCAAGTGGCGCTTAGAGATTGCGCAGAAGCTTCAACAGTAGAAAACAATATGGCGACCTCGCTTGACAAGATGAATGACTCGGAGCTGTTATTTCAACTTATCGCGAGTTTTATGAAGAAAAATTATAGTTTCAGTGATGTGTGTATAATTGTGTATTAAATCTTACAACATATATGTTATTTTAGTTTATTTTTATTTGTTATTTTCCAAAACGATAATCTAGAATATATTTACTCTTGCAGTTATAGAGTATATTCCTCCAAAATCCAGAATAGTCTCATTAGAGTGGTCTTAAGGAGCGTCGTCGGTCTATTGTTTTCTACTGTTCTATCGACGCGTCGACGTTGAGAACCTAACCTAAAACCGCCTATTCTGAATTCTCCTTTATTAGGTTATTTTACTCTACTAGTGCAGTCGACAGCCGCAAGCGTCTTCTTTGCTTTTTTGTGTTCTATGATCATGCAATTCAATGTCCTTACATAATTAAATTTTCAGTTTTTTCTAAATACCTTTTTTTTCAAACAAAATTTAAAAAATCAAGTCTAAAACACGTGTGCTATCTTTATTAAATTGAATTTATTTCATTAATTTTCAATTTTTATTATATTTTACTTTATTTTAATTTATTAATTAAAATGAATTGATAATGCTTTTTTCTTACCCACATAGCACTGAACCTTGCCTAAAGCTTTAGGCAAGCTTTAAGTGCAAGGTTCGCAAGATTTAATTGCAAGCTTGCGTAAAGATTTAAATGACCTCTATAATTAAATATTTATCGGCAAGCTTGCCTACAGCTTGCATTTTAAGCTTTAGGCAAGCTTCAATTTAAAGCTTTAGTAAACACTTAAATTAAATGTTTAACAAAAATATTGTTTAAAAATCAATGAATAATAAATGATAATTTATGGAAATCGATTTATATTTGATTATACAAGCACCATATATGGAATGTCAAAAAAATGTTTTGCGCAGCCATAGATGCTTTATTTTAGGACTGCACATGACTGTAAATTTTTGTCTAGCCATCATTTAATGAACATTGCAAGCAAATGTTTACTAAATCTTTAAATTAAAGCTTGCCTAAAGCTTAAAATGCAAGCTTTAGGCAAGCTTGCCGTTAAACATTCAATTATAGCAGACATTTAAATTTTTACGCAAGCTTGCCTAAAGCTTACATATAAATCTTGCGAACCTTGCACTTAAAGCTTGCCTAAAGCTTTAGGAAAGGTTCAGTGCTATGTGGGTACTTATTTCAATAATTTAAATTGACATCTACTTATTAATATTTTTTAGCTAATTATTTTAATTAGATAAGATTTAAAAATTAATTAATTCTCTTTTCTTATATTTAATCTGACGATTTTAACATAATTTTCAATAGTCAAGTGTTAGTTTGAAAAAATGTTTTTTTTAATATTTAGCAATTTAATTTGCATTTATTTTTATACCATATTTTCATGTAACAACGGATTTTAATTTTACAATTATTAGTTTTCATGATTTCTTAATTTTATTTTAAATTTCGCGCGTGATTAAATCGATTACGTCCCGATTGTCGGTTTCGATTTAACCAATCTCGCTTGTTTCCTTATTTCGATAAGTACTTTTCGAGTTCTTAATTCGAGCGCACTATTCCATGTCTGTTTTTAGGTGGGAATGTCATTTTTTAGGTAGGAATGTCTTTTTTTAGGTATGTAGCACTAAATAGAATATACTCTTGTGGTTATATTTCAGAGTAAAATACTCTAATATTTAAAGGCTCCCACTGCATAATAAATTACTTTTTTTTCGGTGAAAGAACAAGAAAGAAGAATTCAGAAAATTCCCAAAGCTGAAGAATTGAGTGTTTTAAAACAACACTCTCGGATAAAAGAGAGGAAAATGCGATGCTGATTTTTTGGGAGGTGAGTCCACCCTCTTTAATAGAATAGAATTCTCTCTACGCACTAATCTGAAACATGTCTGGTTGAGATAAAAAATGACGAAGATATGACGTAGCGTTTTTATTTCTTTGAGCGTTGGTGCTGACTTGATTTCACCTCACACCCAATGTTATAACCATACGTTCTCACACGGAACAAAATATTCATTTGGCTTTTATGTACAAGCTTGTGCGCGTGGATCCCGCACGCTTGACAGTAGCACCGATAGGGTGAGAACGAGAGGGAAAAAGGGGAACCAGAAATAGAGAGAATTCGCGGCGTCGGAGCAACCGTCAGCAACCATTTCGTTGTCGCGATACCATCGGATATTTTCGAGCGAACGATTTAAAACCGCTAAAAGGGCCCTCGCGACTCGTCCGGACTTTTCGACAATAACCAGCGGGAATTCGTTATTGAATTTTTATTGGCGGCGATGAGTCAATATGCGAGTGCAACTCTCACCCCTTTCCCTCAATTCTTTTTTTTTTCTCTTTCCCGTTGATCCCTTGTCACGAGTTCGACAGCTCGCTTTTAAAAAACTGTCTTTTCTTCGACGAAATGAGATCAACTCTCGTCATTATTTCTTCGAGGAACTTATCTCGCCTAGTGGAGTTACTGTCGTTCTAATAGAATCTCGGATTTAAATTGCCATCTAGTTCACTACCAGTTTATTCCTTTCTTGAAATGATCCGCAGAAATTGACTTTTACTCGTCGCCCTTAACCTACTTTAATCTTTATGCACAATAAAAGCAGAACAGGAAGCTGCTTTTAAAATGGAAAACAAACAAGAAAATACTGTCGAGATTCTCACAATCAATTTCGATAAGCGCTTTCACTTTTTTCTTTATTAATTTTAATCCTTTGCGTATAAATGTTTACTCTTACGTATGCTTTATTTTCACATTCGCAATTTCAATTCTTCTTTTTATTTCAGAAATTCTGAGGATGAAATCAAACAAAAGAAGAAATTTATAATTTACAGCATTTACAATTTTCATATCCTTTTTATTTATTTTTATTTCTTTGTATTTCTTTGTATTTTTTTTGTATTTATTTTCTGTATTTATTTTTTGTATTTATTTTATATTTATTTTGTATGTATGTATTTCTGTTTTGTATTTCGTTTTTTATTTCTCGAAATCTTTCAAAGAAATCTGTTTTATTCGAGATATCTTTGTTTTCAGGGTATATCAAATTGAAAAGATCGACTACATTTATTATGAGGAAGGTCGTTTCTTCAGAAAAAGAGATGAGATTATTTCTTGCTCTCGATCCTTTTTTGGCGAGCAATTTATCTACAGGAAAGTGAGACTCGTTTTAAGGAGAGTGCAGAATAAGTAAGAGGGTTTTGTGACTCATCCAGGATCGAGTGTCCCATTGGTGATACCGGTATCTTGTATTGTTCCTGGCAGTAGTTAGCGACTTCCTGTTCCTCTTTGAGTACTCTTCAACTCGTCTAAGACGTCCTGCCACGTGCTAACAAGACCTCCCACTTTTTGGACCACCATAAGGAAACGGAAGTGGCTACACGTGCTAATAAAGTCACCAACTTACCTCTTACCCAGGACATTCAATATCGTATAGAGAAAAGGGCTTCTTTTCTTCTACACAATTCTACTCTTAGCTTTCATTAAGGCCTTGGTTATCGCCTCGAAAATTTCTTCTGCTTCTCGAATATTTTTAGCTATTCGAAAATTTTCTATGTTTTGAGTATTTTTTGTTATTTGCGAATCTTTTCCACTTTGAATACTTATGTTATTTGAGAATATTTTGTACGATTTGAATACTTTTTATTATTTGAAAACTTTTTATTGATATATATTTTGAAATTACATTAATTTTGTGGTGATTTAATAGGTTTGTTACCTTTTGATTTCGACGTTTGTTTTCGCTTCAAAGATGAGATTTTTGTGGTACTTTTTTTAAAAATAATAACTTAATTATTCTTATTTTTTATTATTTGATTAGGAACTTCACTGAAAAGTCTAAAAACAAAAAAAGACTGACGACTTCAACCACATGACATTTGAAGGTTATGTTGTGGATTTTAACCATATTTTCGCAATGCGTAAGATAATATTTTGCACAATTGACTTTCAATTTTTTTATTGAACACTTAGTTTTTAAAGAAAAAATTCTAATTTCCAAATTTTAAAACTTTAGGTTACGTTCTTTAAATGGTTTGAATAAGTGGCTATTAACCTGTATGCTGCCGGCGTTTGACAAATCCAGCAATTAAGCCTAAATATAGGTTTTCTGGCAGCCTATTGGTTAATTGTATTATTATCTTTTATTCAAACTCATTTTAATAAACCTTGTTGAAATTTAAATTATTATTACTATATTATGAGACACATTTATTTGCTTTTTTCCTTTCTCTAACATAAACATCCGTTCTTAACCTCCGAGCACATTGTAAACATTGCACTTGTGATTTCCCTTTAGCCGCCATCTTTGTTTTGTACTTCAAATGCTCGGGGATTTTCAAATATAGCCACTATACTTATGATGATCTTATAAGTTTGTTTGCCTGTTTTATTTTAAAAATTCTGTTATCTCTGCTATATTAAAGGAATACCTAATTTCTCAACATAAGGAATTTTCCATTCAAAATCAATTTTTCCCTCATTCTGGATATTATTCCAATCCCATTTGAAAATTGCGGTTCCATTTTGCATAAAATTTCCGCTCCAACTCAGTGTAAATTGTAAAATTTCCACAAATTCCGAGAAGAAATATAGTTGTTGAAGTTTTGCAAGAGAGTAGTTATTTAAAACAGGTGTTCTTGAACTCTTCTAAGCATTCTTAATGATACTTAAGTATTCTTAAGATGTTAATTTCCGTGCCTATCAGCATGTTATCTCGTGTGTGTTAAATTAAAAGTTGAGTTAGATGCTAAATAGTAGTTATCTACGGTATCAATCAATTTGCGCAGTTAGCTTATCTTGCTTTTAAGTTTCCCTCATTTTCGAAAAGCGATTCTTCTGCAAGCAGTTTCTTTGAATAAACCGTTTCTTGTCGCTAATGGCTTAATGGCGATTCGATGTTTCGGGTCAAACGTCGGTTGGCCACTTGGTCATTCGCTACTCGTGTAAGGTTGTAATGCGACGGGTACACAATCGCTGCTTGCCAACGCTTCTTTTAGAAAAACCAGTCAGAGTGAGAGGGGACGAGCAGAGTGCTTCTTGATACCGTCTTATCTTATCACGCGGAAACGTTCCTTCATCCGCGACCCCAGTTCTACTGAATCTACTCAGCCGAACGGACAGTGGATTCATTTATTCGCAAATGCCAAGGCCGACCATGTGTCTGTGCCCCCGTATACGTGTGAACAAGAAAAAAAGAGGAGAGGACTCTCACAAACTGAATATCACTTACTAAATCCACTCCAAGAAACAGACTCAATTGTGCAAGCGAAAATATAACCTCGAGGGAGATCTCGAAACCGGGTATAGATTCTCGGGGATCAAGGCAGCCTGAAAAGCACCAAGATTCTGTGATTTGTCAAACACTATCTATAGGACGTCATTGAACGACCTCCAGCCTCTTTTCCTCCTCTCAATACCGAGGTAAATCTTGAAAAAAGATTCTACCCAAGCCTCTTAAACTGATCCATCATATCGTTTTTCTTTGTTCTCCTCTTTCCTGGCTCTCCAGGTCCACTTTCCAATATTAATCGTTTTTTAACAAATACTTGCGAACAATGGTACTTTCTAAGTCTGAATTAGATGCAATTCTTAATCGGAAACAAAAACGGCTTGACTGAATTTGAGTTTTAACGCTAAAAGTTTTAATTTGAACATTACGAGTTTCAATTTAAGTGAATAATGAAAAGAGAATTGTCGACAAATATCACAAAATTATCTATCAAGTACACTGTTAGAGCAATTGTTTTTATTGGAGAAATATGCTGTCACTAAACACATTTCCATTCTCCGAGTCATTTTGCTGTATTATTTAAGAAAACTAAAGTAACCAAATTTTTAGGTTAGAAAATTTGTGAATTGACAGTATACTACTTCGTGATTGACAGGTAGGAATGCCAACTGTGTAGTTTTAAAACATCAAAGCTTGTGTAGTTTTAAAACATCAAAGCTTACAGCGCCACCAAATAATGGCGCAAAATTTGAAAAGTATAAAATAAAATTACAATATTGTATCTAAAAAACATGAAAATAGAGAATTAAAAATGTCTGATTTTCTTTTCTTTAATAATTACATAATAGATAATAATAAAATTTAAATGTTTAATTAAATTTAAGTCATATATGTTATAATTAGTAATTAACACAAATCATTGTGGGGTTCGCTGGTCGACCTACAGATTCCGCTGTTTCCCTCTCACAACCACACTTCTCTCGTTGAGCCTACTTAATTGCTCCGAGAACGTGAAATTTGACGTAAACTGAATTTGAAACTTAATAAAAATTGGCAGACATCGAAAGTGAGTTCTGCTTTTTTCTGTGTGGAAAGAAGGGGTATGGTTCATTTGACACAACGTGTTGAGTAAAATATTTCTGTAGGAATTTGGCAGTGGCGCCGTCTATCGGCGGTAGGATATACGTCCTGGCAAGATTCACCTCTGTGTTCGGTTCAGTAATCTCTGTTGAGTAAATTTGACAGCACATTAACCTAACCTTACAATTCGTGTTGTCAGGCCAAAACTAAAACTGTTGTGTAAATTCTACTCCCTCCCGGGTAGCATATACACTGCCCTTCTCTCCGTGCACTTGACAATTACTTGAAGATTATTTAACACCGAATAATTTGAAATCAAGATAATTCGCTTTCCGAATCTCGAGCATTTTTTCCTCAAGATACACACGTGGACTCGTGTTGGCGTGAAAAAATTTGAAGACAAAGGTCTCGAAAGTCACTTGACATTTCTCGTCTACGGAACGGAATTTTTTATCTTTCTCGGCGACTATCGCTCTCTAGTTTTCGCTCCCTCTCTGTCAAGTTGACCAAAATTGTCTGATAGTCCGATGGTCATTTCTCATTTGTGTAATCTCTAACCCCGGTGGCCCCCTTTTGGTCCAGCCACTCTGACATTGCTGCAAACCACCCGACACAAATGCTTCCCTTACACCAGGACACGCTTGTCCCTTCTCCTCCTTCTCTAGTTATAGTACGACTTCCCATTTGTTCTAGAACATTTTGACGAGGCGAAGTACCCTAATCGCTCGGCAGCACTGCTTTTCCCTGACATAATCATAATTGCAGCAAGCGTCGCGACGCCGATAAAAAGCAACCGACTCTTTTTCACCCGGTTCAAAGTTTGTCACTCGGGAGAAAACTCGACATCCAGCATCTCCATGATTAAGTGCTTGCAACTAGTCCAACTTGTTTAACAGCATTTTCAAAAACCTTGTTTTTTAAACCCCACTTTTCTTTCTTCGTGATATTTACATTTATTTCGCTACGCAATCTGGATTAGCGTTACTTTTTTCATAACCGAGAGCCGATTTTTTTCAATTTGAAAATTTGGTAAGTGATTTCTTTTAAATTTTTATAAACGATTTTTTTCGATTAATATTGCTACGATTTTTTTCGATTAATGTTGCTTCGATTTTGCTAAACGAAGGATGATTTCATTTTTGATTTTCTGAAACGATTTTTTTTGTTGCATTTTTTTCATCTTTTTTCCAACTTTGACAATTTCTGTTTTTAAAAAATTTATTTTTTTATGATTTAGTTCGACCCTCCGAAGAAAACATTCTTTACTAAAATTTCCGAAAACAGAATGTATTAAGTATATTTTACATCTCTAGAATGATCTTAAATTTTCAGCTGCAGACATAACCTCAATGGAAAATGACAGTTTCTTCGATTTAAAGCATTTAAAGAATAATAATGTTTCTAATCAAAATATGAACAAAGGATAACATTCGTTGAAGGTCGAATTATCTTTGAACAAATAAAAGCGATTAATAATCATTTACAAAAAAGGAAAAATAAATTTAGAAAAAATTTCTTTTTTTAATGTGTTTTATTAATAATAAAACGTAACAGTTAAAAACGTTTAAAACTAAAAATTCAAGATACGACATTCTAGAGATCTAAAATATACTTGATATCATTCTGTTTTTAGAAATTTTAGTTAAGAATGTTTTCTTCGGGAAGGGCGAGTTATAAAATGTACAACAAAGAAAAGAAAAACGTTTTCAAAAATGTCTCTTTATAGAAGAAGCTTTGTTCTTTTTTCTACATTCAGTTGGTTACAGTTTTTCAAATCCAGAAATATGTTTTCAGATTCAGTGCTGCATCAACAGAGGCTACGTATCTTTCTTCCATATGGAACGATTTTACGTTGATAGATGCCAAACAGAGCTTGATATCATTTTGTATCTGCAGAGAGGGAGGATAGTAGTCTTGAAGAGAGAAATTGAGAGTAGGACTATCTTACGTCGTCTAGACTCCAAGAGTTGTTCCTGGATTTCCTCCCCCGAGACCCTGAGTACTCCAAGAAGAGGGACAAGACAGTGAGTCGTCTGTTGAAAATCCCCTTGCTTCCCTGCTCTGTGCCTTCGAGGATCTTAACGAATAAGATAACACGGCGCCAGGGGCTTCTCTTCTCGATATTCTAAGAGGCTAACGGTCACCGCTCTCAACCAAGATTCATGCACCATGACGTCATACCAATTACCAAAAATCTCTCGCATTTTTTGCTTGCAATATTTTACTTCAAGTCCTTTGTAGTCTTAATCTTCTCATTCCCGCAGAATCGAAGATTTCTTATCTTTTATCAAAGATCCTTGAAGATTTCCACACCGAAAATTCTTGAAATCAAATTTTTTAAAAATTCTTTTCTTTCAATTGTTTTCTTTGATCTTCTTTCTCGAATTCTAAACCGATTTTTAACAATATTCTTGAAGAATCGACAATTCTTTTTGAAAAGGCGTTCTTTTTGAAAAATCGTTCTTTTTGAACAATCGTTCTTTTTGAACAATCGTTCTTTTTGAACAATCGTTCTTTTTGAAAAAGCGTTCTCTTTGAACATTCGTTCTTCTTTAAACCTTTTGTCAATCTTCGAATCACATTTTTCTTTGAATCATTTGTTCTTTGGACTATTTGCTATTCATTTCCTCTGTAGAATTTAATATGTAAATGGCCGCTGAAACGAATATCAGATTTACAACGAAATATTTTGGATTTAACTATGTGTCATCACTTATCATTTTCATTATTCGCCCGTCATTTACAGAGAATTGAACTCCCAGTTGTGGGAAATTAGTTTTGCATTTTCATTATCCACGCAGATTCGGTAAATATAATTCAAAGCAAGCCAAATCAAAAATTAAATAACACCATGCTTTGTGCTGCATTAATGAAACAAAAGATTTTCAACTTCCAACTTTGTCACTGAAACGGTCTGTCAATTTTCTCCACTTCTATTCAAAAATTCATGATTTACACTGACGTGCATTAAATCCGATCTCGACTAACAATCAAGACTTAAATTCATTAAAACCGATCTCATGTGGTCCAAAAATCATCGAATCTAGTCTCAAAATCATTAATTCAGATCTAAAATTCATAGAATCTGATCTAAAATTCAATGAATCTGATTTGAAAATCATTGAATCTGATTTAAAAATCATTGAATCTGATCTAAAAGCAATTGCATCTGATGAGGATGAAAAAAGCTTGAATCCGTTAAACTAAAAGTCGTTAAATCTGGTCAGAACTAAAAGTCATTAAATCTGATATGAGGTTTGCGTAATCAGGATTGGAATCAGTTAATAAATTATGTGGGGCATAATGGCGAGTCACACGATCACTGGAGTAGTTTGATGGAAATCAAAATCAGATTTGGTGATTTAAATGGCTCCAATCAGTGAAACGGGCTCGAAAATATTTTTCAGCTCTTTATCGAGATTTTTTATCGAAATGAAGCATTGCAGTTGCAATGGAGCTGTAGTCGTTTCTCCAAACATCTAGTTGCATTTATAAACACATTATACCTTGCATGCCATTCTACGAAGTTACCTATGTAACTACGATAGGCAGAGCGGTATCGTCGGAGTCGATCTGGAACGAAAGCGATAGTCCGAGTTGCGGGCTGATAAGGCGACGACGATATAACGACTTGACTGTACGTACCGGAGTTCTTGCTTATCCACACCGAAGCGCAATCCACAGTCCCGACCTTATGCCAAGATATCTCACTTAATGCTAAAGTCCACTTTTAGTTTCACGTTGCTTTCATTTAAATTCGAAAGCCAACCCAACCCGTCTCAACACCACTTTTCAAAACGATACCGAACCAGCTCGGAATTTCAATTCGTTCATTCAGATTTCAATTTTGTGAATTAATCACGTTTTTTGTACTTTATTTCACTAGATTACTTCACAAACGAATTGTATCGAAAATCCGTTTTCAAATTTTTCATTTTTTACTTTCTCATCAATAATGAGGGTGTATTAAAAATGTGCGAGTTTTTTTTATAACGAGTTGTAATATAATATGCGTATGTTTAATACAAGTATAGTACAAATTTATTTACTCATCAAAGAGTATTTCTTTCCAAATTTTTGAAAAATCGTAAAGGTATAAATGTTGTGGATACCAGTAAAAAAAAGTTTTATTGGAACTCTGCGATTAGTGATTGGAACTTTGCAAGGTTCCAATTATGGAATTGTTATTTCTGCAATTGGAACTTGAAATTCCAATAAATTTATGCATTTTACTTTATGCATTTTGTCTTAAAAATCACAGAAATAACAATTTTAACAGCATAAAAATGTAGTATGCAAATAATTGTTTTTATAGCAATACCTAAAGAAAAACAAAGATTAATTTATTATTGAGAAACGAAATGCAAATAATAAAATTGAGTTCAATATTTTAGGTTAGAAGATGCCATTGGATGCCACTAAATTTTGACAGATACAGTTTCTTTGAATCACGTGGTCGTTTAGTAAGCCGCGCTATTTAAAAAATTGTTCAATATTGGCAGTAATTATCTTCTTAGTTTTTAAATAATTTTTTATTAAAAATCATCATACAAGTTACTTTGAATACTAAAGCGTTCTTTTCTTCCTATTTAATAAAAAATTATTTAAAAACTAAGAAGATAATTACTGCTGATATTGATCAATTTTTTAAATACCGCGCCTTACCAAACGACCACGTGATTCAAAGAAACAGTATCTGTCAAAATTCAGTGGCATCCAATGGCATCTTCTAACCTAAAATATTGAACTCAATTTTATTATTTATTATATTTTGTATCAACACTTTTTTCGACTCTCGATATATTTTTCTTGTATTTAGTTTAGAACTCTGTAGACAAATTATTCGGAATTTTAAATCAGTGGCTTGTCGAAAATTCGAAAAGATAGATTCTTGCAGATTTGACGTTGATAAGAATTTTATTAATAAAATACCACAGTGTTATATTTTGGCAAATCGTATATATTTGGTGACAAAAGCATTCGAAAGCAATGAGTCAGTCACTGATTAAAATTAGCTCAATTTCTAAAATAATTAAATTTGGTACAAGCAGAAATTTTACGACTCTGTGAAGGTGATTTAAAAACAAATTTTTCTGTTTTTTTTTACATTTTTTTACAACCACTTTTTTACATGACAAGTTTTTGAGCCATGTCAACAGAAACAAGTCTTGTTTTTTTGTGTGTCATTTTTTGAGTATTTGACTTTTTTTTTTTTTTTTTTTTAACTTGTCTTTCTGTTACGCAACCTTTTGAGTATTTGACTTGTCTTTCTGTTTGACAACTTTTTGAGTATTTGACTTGTTTTTCTGTATGGCAATTTTTTTAGTACCTGTCTTGTTTCTTTTGTACGAGAAGATTTTGAGTAACATATAAAATTGTTAACAACTGTTAATTTTTGCAGGTTGTAGATAAACTTTTCAATTGAAAAAAGGAAAATTGAAGTGGATAAATGCCGAGGAAGATTGTTAACGAGCAGCTGTAATTTATACCTGTCGGGAGGTGTAAGCCTTTATTCGTTTTGTACGGAAATCCTCCGCATAAGACGAAATAGTAAAAAGATAAGGTTGCTTATGTGTTTTACGATCATATTAGTCACTGGCTGGTAATAACAGCATTTGGATATATTGTCATCCTTATCGGTATCGTTATCGCAATGCTTATCGTTCCACCTATCTTCGAAGTTCAAGCCCGCACGTCTCTAACATCGGGGCCTTCGACTATTCTACTGAAGAAGCACCTGCATAGGTTAATAAAATTTTGTTGACAATGAACAGTTAATCTTTAGTAGTTGTATTACCTCTTTCTTATCTTGAGCTCTTAAGATGCGGTTATTAATTTTTACTGTTTAATTTTAGTGAAATTTTTAAATCTAACCTAATCTGAAAAACAAACGGCCTGATTTTCCAACTTTGAACTGTTGAATTAATGTTCTGCCAAAGAAAATTGAGTTACTAAATTTGGAAAATTAAGTTAATTTAATTAATTTTCTAAATCTGAATTAGTAGAATTTTGACCAATTTAATTAGTAGTTCAATATTTGACTAAACGAATTAGTAGTTTATTGTATTTTAACTAATTTTAATTACATATAATGACTAATTAAATTAGTAAAACAATAATTATAAATCCTTATTTTTTGGTATATATATAATATTCCTATTTATATATAAATAATATAATTTTGTCATCAGTTTCATATAAATATACTTCAAAAGTAGAAAAATAGAAAATTGTTAATGAAAAAGCGAAAAAATGTACCTAACCTAAAATTAACTTTGAGCATTTATTTAATTTTCAACTATGGACACGATTTTAATCAAGATTAGTGCGCGCATTAAGTAGATTACAAATCTGATTTAACTTTAAAGTTAAAGATTAATTACACTGCCTTTTAAAGTAATATTATTTGTTCAATTGACATTGAAATATCCACTTTTGGTAGAATCTTGTCACTTGGAGTTACTAACTCAATTAGTAGATTTTTACTAATTGAGGGTAAACGAATCCGCACTATTTCAATTAGTAAAAAACTACTCTCAATTAGTAATTTTCTACTAATTCAGATTTAGAGAGTAAAAAGCAAGAAGACGTACAGCAACAGGGTTTGAAAAGATGAGAACAGAAAGAAGAGGAAATTGAAAAAAGAAAAGGAATAGAAGGATTAAAAAGAATAAAAAGAAGAAAAGGAAAGAAAGGAAGAGAAAAGGAAGAGAAAAGGAAGAGAAAGAAAAAAAAAAGAAAAGAGAGAAAAAGGAAAGGAAAGAAAAAGAAAAGAGAGAAAACGAAAAGGAAAAAAAGAAAGGGAAGAGAAAGAAAAAAGAAAAGAGAGAAAAAGAAAAGGAAGAAAAAAAAGAAAGAAAAAGGAAAGAAAAAAAATAGATAGAAAAGGGAAGAAAGTTAAGGAAAGAAAGCATTTATTGCAGACGTTCTTATCGTCAAAAGATATCAAAAGAAAAAAGATATGCACGGAAAGCATGATTGTTATAAAATACAATTATTAAATTCTATTTATGGAAAATGACCTTTAGATTAGAAAAGGTGACTTTATCTTTCAAAGTTCGACTCTTCTCTTAACATTTGTTTTCTATCGAGGTAAAGTAATTAAAGAATGTGAATTTCCAAGTTTTGTTTCAACTTGAACTTTTATTATTTACACACTTAGATTGTCTTTTTTCATTATTTACACACCAATTAATATTTTAATTCCCTTTCGTATTTCTAGCTTATACTCTTTTTACTTACTTTTTCTATCTTTTAAGTTTAATTTTTTCCAAGCTTGCATTTCACTTTTTCAAGTTTTTGTTTTCATTTTTTAAGTCCGTATTTTACTTTTTCACATTTTTTGTTTTCATTTTCCAAGTTTACATTCTAGGTTCTTAAACTTTTTATTTCTCCAAGCTTATATTTCACTTTTTAAAATTCTAATTCTGATCTTTCAAGATTGCACTTTCCAAGTTTTTATTTCAATGACTTTAAACCTGCATTTATTTTTTTGGTCTTCACTGAAAGAAATATTGTGATTTGACACATATGATTATAGTTGATATTTTTGCCAGGAGTGGCAGCACTGTTTGGACAAAGCCATGGACATATATAGCTGCTATTTTTATGCCTTAACCTAAAATATTATTTGTCAGTTTCACGAATAAATGCACGCAGCTAACAGTCGAATGGCTGAAATACACATACTGTATGGCAGTATCCATTTCTGCAATACATTATGGTTGATCTAACCACTATTGTGACAGTGCCTTGGAATTATTTCTTTCAGTGTTATTTTTTGAAAATTTCTACTTCTGTCAACCGTCTTCAGTTTTTATCTCTTCTTCTAAAGTCTTCAGTTTTAATCAACATTCAAATTGTTAGTAAACGAAAATTGGTCACCATCTTTTACTAATTGTAAAACCCAAAACAGAATTATCAACTTTGGCTAAAATCCAAAATAGAATTGTCAAGTGGCAACCGTTTTTTACTAAAATCCAAAATAGAATGTTGGACAATATCGTGAAATCTAAATTGCTCAGCCAAATTGCTCTCAAGACAGTGAATCACATTCTTATTTTGCTCTCTTGAGTAAAGAAGATAGAAAATGTTTGTTTGGTCTTATCAAAGAATAAGAGCACACGAGAGAAAGAAGCATATGAAAAGAGAGTCGGGGAGAGAAAAGAGGACTGATAACAGGTACCAAGGCATTGCCGTGAGTCTTTCCCTGTTGCAGAGGCAACCAGTGATACTAATACCCTCTTGGAGAGAACAAGTCTGTCTTTTTGAGTCTTGTACTCTCATTAAAATTCGAAATGTTCGACAATGGAATTAGCTGATCAGCTGGTAGACACATCGATTACTAATACAAACGTGTCAACGACGCGCGTGCGATTCAGATAAGATATAGATAGTGAATCTCACTTATCATTCCTCTGCCAGCGAATGCTCGATAAAAGCATGTTCATGCAATTTCCATCATCCACGCGTGTTTATACGACGTGCTCGTAACAAAAAGCAGATTCTGCATGTGTCGCTGATTCAAAAGTTTGTTCCAACTCGTCATTGTTTTGAAAAAAGTGAACTTATTGTGAACAGTGCGCAAAGACTTCGATTGTTATTTAATTGTATTTATTACTTTTTACTTCATTCATTACACAATTTTTGGAAATTGTACTTTTTTGTAAAAATCCTCTTTTCTTTTGTGACCGCAATCTTAGCCGCAATTATTTATCTTTGTTCGAATCGACTCGTCAAATTGTTTAGTTTTATTTTTCGTCTAAAACTAAGGTTAAAGTGCAAAATAGCGACCGCTTCTTGAAGTTGGTCACAAATATCAATTGAGCAAAATAACCTCCAAACCACCCCGACCCCCTTCATCTGTTAAGGCTATGTCACTGAATGCTGGAGGGACAACAAAATTTCTCAAAATTAGTAGGCTTTATTTAAACAAATAATTTGATAACATAATAAATTATCGATAAATTATACGAATTCGGTTTAATTACGGGATTAAAAATCCAGACGCTTTATAAATCAAACTTTGACAAGCATTTCGTCTGCTTTGTTGTCCCTCCAGCTATCTGACGTCACAACTGACACAGCCTAGTTAAAATCTCCATTATTTGTAGATAACTTCAAGAAACGGTCGCTATTTTGCACTTTATTTTTTTTGTATCAATAACGCGCGATTGCTTATCTTTATGAAAAAAATGCCCAGATAATTAATTATTGTGTATTAACACTTAATTGTGGTTATTCGCTGATTTCTCAAATGTTCATGATTTTTTATTAAATTTTAATATCATGAGGTGTCACAAAAGAAAATGATAGTATTTTTATTGTTCTTTTTATTTCCAAGATGAAATTCCACCGAGTCAGACAAAGAAAATGATTCCTAATCTAATTATCTAAGTGCTTCATTGTTCAAATGATTGTTTTTATTCAAACATTTGTCGCATCTTTCTCCGAAAAATACGTTTCCACGAGCAATCTTTGTGCTTAAAGAACCTATTTTTAAGGAGGAATGAGACAAACATTGAAAGTGAGGTTATGTTTTTGTGTTAAATTCTACTTTTTCAATTGGAAACAATCATTTATTGCAATTTTCTGTAGTCGAAAGTTGCTAAATGTTATTTTAAACAAAATGAGTCAATAAAAAGTACATTTAAACAAAAATTGAAAAACATTGACTTTCGGAAACGAAATCGCTATTTCTGAGTTTTTGTAGTTGCGTTTCCGAAAGTGAATTTTTTTCAATTTTTGCTTAAATGTACTTTTTATTGGCTCAGTTTGTTTAAAATAACATTTAGCAACTTTCGACTAAAGAAAGTTGCAATCAATGATTATGTTTCCAATTGATTATGATTCCAGTGTTTCCAAAAAGCAGAATTTAAACAAAATCATAACCTCACTTTCAATGTTTGTCTGATTCCTCCTTAAAACCCATTTATTAATTATTGTATTCGACTTTTATTCTAATCTTCAACATTCAAATTTTAATTAAGCAGTTCTATTTAAAACAGTTGTGCAAAAAGAAGTTGAAAGCTTTTTTGACTTTTATTAAAGTGCTCAAAATCGAACAGTGAAAGTTGGATTAAAAAATTTGTATTTATGCGGGACTGTGGTTAATTGCATATCTAGACGTTTCTGTAATTTAAGGATATGTTGGTTTGAAAGTGCAATTCATGAAGAATAGATAGTATCAGGATGAGTGTCCTTCTGTGGCGTCAACGACGAGCTTGTCTTCGGACAATGACATCTATTTCCGGATCAAGTGAGTTTATAATTATGTAGTGAGCTAATGCGTCTGACTCGCACTTCCGGTCTTGTATATACAAATTCGGTTTTGATGCGAACTCGCTTGATTAGGCTCGCGACCGGGAACAAAGTCATCGTCGTCGTTGTTCGTGTCCTCGAGGCGTTAATGGGAGGACTTCATTAAGATCGGACGATTATACGCTATCGCGAATGCGCTCGTTACTTTCGCATGACGTCACTTCCTCTCTATCGTCGCTGACGACATTCGTCTCCGCCAGACTTGTCTTAAAATGCTTATCCTTTTACTCGAAAATGTCAACGAATTGGAAACCACGATACAGCTCCGAATCTGATTATTTTTGAATCACTGATGCTTCATTTGCTCTCTCATTCAAGCAAAGTCCATCTGATGTTTCAGTCCTCTCACATTTTTTATTATTAATACATATATTTAATGTCCTAGACTTTCCGACCTTTTCAATCTCTTTTGCAAGTTCTTGAACTTAGAAGACAAATGAATAAAAAATTGTAATTTATTACAAATGAAAGTCCTGATCAGCCAAAATTAAAATTTGGATCAATTAAAAACCGAAGTGACTTACACAACCATACACAACAGTTGTTTTAGTTTTGGCCTGACAACACGAATTGTAAGGTTAGATTAATGTGCTGTCAAATTTACTCAACAGAGAGTTTACTCTCTGTTCAGTATACTGAACCGAACATAGAGGTGAATCTTACAAACAGGACGTATATCCTACCGCCGATAGACGGCGCCACTGTCAAATTCCTATAGAAATGTTTTATCTAACACGTTGTATCGGTTAAACTCTACTCATTCACGGAAAAAAATGTTTTGTGAAATTCACTGAAACTACTTGCGCCATCTTCAAAACGGGACTTGTGATCCTCACAAACAACTGGATTTGGGAAATACACCTGTATTTGCGACAATACCAGTTTGTGTTTTTCCCAAACCACTTTCGTGTAGATCGCAAAGCACAGTTATTTGTGCGTTCTACAAAACAACGTTGCAGTTTTCACAGGACATTTTTTTCCGTGTTCTCTCCGTGATTGCTTGCAATTTTCAAGTCCCCTTTAAAGGCGAGTCCAGAATAAGCGGTTTTGAGGTTAAGTTTTTTTAGATATAAGTAATTTTCGATTTACGGAATTTTAGATTTATAGACTTCGTATAAACAAGGAAATTTATAAAGTTTTAATTCTGGAAATGTACATACGAGATTACAGTGTCTGTAGATGATGGATATCTGAGAAAATCTTTGAAATGAATCATTCGTGCTTTTTCTTTGAGTTTGATAATGATTGAGGATGTGAAATATCAAAATTGAATAATGTTTCTATTGGTATTTGTGAATTTTGCAGACGTGGGGCAAAAAGGGGAAACTGGAGAAGGAAGAGAAGACACGGAGGGAAGAAATCGATCGGGTAATCGATCGATTCATCGTAGTCCGCCTCTACTGATGGACTCGTGGCTCGTGAGCTTATGCGAGAGCTGCGGGGCCTCGTTGCACAATTATCTCATTTACCGATCGGACCCTCCCACGTGTTAATTTGCTTGTTGGTTAACCCGGCGTCTATCCCCGATCCTTTATTTCGCTTTTACCTTTCGTGGAACCACGATCCCACCCGCGATTCTTCTTTCATCCTTGGGCCTTCCAGCAACTTGATCAGACTCAACGATCGAACAGATCACTCCGAAATAGGCTCTCAGAATTTCCGCTCCTACCTAGACATTTTTTCACTTCGTTTCTGTAATTAGAAGAAGTGTTTGTTTACTCGAAAAGCGACTATTTAGGCAACGATTATTATTTATTTGAAAATGACTATTAAATGATTATTTACGAAACGATTATTTACAAAACTATTATTTATTTGGAAAATGATTATTTGGAAAAGGATTATTTAGGAAACGATTAATTACTTAATAAACGTTTATTAGATCCCTTTTATTAGACGTGATTATAGGAATTTAAAAATCAGATTGAGGATTTATTTCAAGGAGTGCAGAATAGATGGTATTATTTTTACAAAAACGAGTGTTGGTTTTTTTTTTTATTGATTGTGTACTGTCTAGTGACATTCAATGCTGGTCATCTTCATTATCGATTTCTTGATTATGAACTTATCGAGTAGATTGTAAGATATTTTCTATGCCAAACATGATAATTTAGATTTAGGTACTTGCGGTATTGACAAAATTCAGTAGGCGACTCTTTCAGAAGACTAAAATTTTCTTTATCACTGCAGGAAATGACATTGAAATGCTATCTTTAAATCGCAAACTTTGCTGATTTTGAAACATGTACTTCTTCTTGCGAACTAGATTATTCTTATTTAAAAATGAATATGAATTGAAAACGAAACTTATCAATTTAGTCCATCAAAAATAAACTATTCACATGTTTTCGTGATTTTTCTAAATAATTTTCTAATTTTTCTTCAGTTACTATTTTTTATTTATCAACCATAATAATAATTATTATTAAATATATATAATTATTATTATTAAATATATAATTATTGTTATTATTATATTCATTATTGTTTTTTTATATATAATATAAATCTTTTTTTCATTCTTTCTGTCCACACCTAAAGTTGGTTGTTTTTACTTTCAATTGTTTTTCGAAAGAAATTTTCTAATATTTTGTAAGAATTTAAATTACTTTTGGAATAAAGAAACTTTTTTTAAAAACAATTTTCTCTGGAATATAAATATACTTAGAATTACTTTAAAATACTTAATATTTAAAAACATTGTTTTTTTTAATATTTTGAAGTATTTTTTAAAGTTTTTTAAGTATATTTAAATATTTTCAAGTATTTTCAAGTGTTTTTAAATATTTTGAAGTATTTGAAAATAAATTAAAGTAATTTTAAGGATTTTAAATATATTGATGTTTTTTTTAATATTTTGAAGTAGATTGAAGTGTTAAGATACTTTAATAATACTGCTTTATTTAACAAATGTATAAAAAGTCTAACGCGATAGTACACGCATGGTAGTGGATGGCACCAAGGGGGGGTTCGGGGGGGCTTCCACCCCCCCCCC
>WNHD01005958.1:0-16946 GCA_011057455.1 Ganaspis sp. Gsp50 | reverse complement strand
AAATAGTTAAAAGGGAAGCATTAATTTAGTTAAAATTGTCAGCAAACATAACCTAATTTCAAATGCTTGTAAGGTCCCTTTCTTCAGATCGTGTCACATATATCTCTATATGTATTATATTTATATAATATTTTATTTATTTATTTGTAATTTATTTATATATTTTATTTATTTATTTTATAATAAGATTTTATTTATATCACCCTATTTTAGCGTGAGCTCAGCACTTATCGAAAAAGCAAGAAATTATGGAATAATTTATTATTCATTCTGATAAAAATTTTCAGTAATTAATTTACTTCATTTGTTTTGTGTTATTTGATTAATTTACAACACAGAAATGGAATATATAAAAAGATTTTTCGCGAGAAGAAAATTGGATGAAAATCGTCTAATACTAAAGGGAAATATAGGTTAAAAATAACGCGAGTTGTACGTATATTGGGACAGATGGTCTTTGAATTTAGTAAAGTATCCCTTTCTTTGCGAGTTTCACAGATGGGTTTTCAGCTGGGAAGCCGGTCTGAAAAATTCACACGATTGGGAACTGTACGATGCCCACATGTGGCTGGAATACGGAATTTCCCGATGGCGCAACAGGACAAAGATCCACCTTACCATCATCGCATTCTCTCCTCTTTTCTTTATTTCCTTCCTTCTCTTTTCTCTCCACACCTTCATCAGAGCAGCACAACATTCAGACCTGGCAACACGCGTGTTTAATATATTTAGCGAATTTTTACAGCCGCAAATCATACACTTTCAGTTTCTCATCATTCTTTTCAATCAGACTTTTTACATTATTCATTTCCAAACATGCGTCACTTCAAACTCTTCTAACTCTGCTCAATTTGATAAACAAGTTTCATACAATGCACTAAACGGTCTCAATTTTGTAACTTATTTCTACTTTTTAACTTCAATTTTGTAATAACAACGCTCGTAATAACAATGCACGCAATGACAACAGTAGTACACAAAAACAAAAGAGTAACAAGCATTTAGGTTATATTTTTCGACAAAAACTGTATAGGACATCTGTAGGAAAATGTGGAAAATGTCAATCAGCCAAAATTTAGGTTATGTCAAAAATGAAAATATCCGGTTATTCGAAAAATGCGCAATTTCTGTCAAAAAGCAGTTGGAAGATACGAATATTTGTATTTTGAAATTTCTAAAAATGAAATTTGGGCAATGTGGGCCTCGAAAAAATACAAATTTCTAGAGAAATGTGTATTGTATGAAATAGCGAAAAAGGTTGAAAAATAATAAATAAATAAATGGTAGAAACGGGGAATAAATATACGAAAAGCAAGTGAAAATATAATGGATAGAATTGAGGATAAAGTGTAAATAATTGATCATGTGTGTGGGAAGTTTGGTGGAAATGTATAGTATGAAAATTCGGCGCCAATGGTTGAGAATAGATATGTGCACGAGGCACCATGGGTTGTTTGTGTTGGTGTAGACTCAACTAGTTTTCTAACAGCACACAGACAATACATGCCACGTCAACACGCACCAATCCAATGACTGCTTATGACTTCCTGGAGGCTCGCTTACCTCGCATTCGTTAACTTGGGGTGAATTCAATCCATACATGCAATGTGCAACCTTTTTTTAGCTCAGGTCACAAAAAAATATACGCGTCCACTTTGTATTCTTAGTGACCTAATTAGCTGCATTTTTCACAATTTCATTATCGTATTATTGCAGAATTCTTACTAATGCAAGCATTAAATTGACATTAAAACGTCGATTTAAAATAATCTACAAAATTAAGGCGAAATATTTTTGTGAAAAATAGTCATTTTTAAATGTATTTTAAAATGCTGTTAAGCGTTCATTGGGAAATAATTAACGAAAGGCCAAATTTAGCTTCAAAACTGTAGATAAATGTATTTTTTTGCCGATTTTGTAAGACGCAAATCATTATATCTTGCTCAAATTGATAATTATTAGATTACAGAAAATTTTCAAAGAAAATGCGCATTAGACATTTTCTTTGAGAGCAGATTTGAATTTAATTTATTTTTGCTAACTCGTACGCTCCTGGAAAATGCGATTTTAAGGTTAGTTCTCGGAAAATGCAATCGCAATTTTAGGCTTTTACGAATCAGTTGAAAACGCTTTTGTGGATACTGTTTTTTGTTTTAACATTCGAGACAGAAATTCAAAAGCAGTGTTTCGAATCCTAACATTTAAATTATTATAATATTAATCAAAAAGCGAAATTAAAACTTAGTTTTCTAAACAAGTATCGAGAGGGGCAGGGGCGAATCTAGATAATTTTTTGGCGGAGACTATATGTATGTGAGAAAAAGAACAATATCGAATTATTTTTCTCACTCTCGTGGGGGAGCACCTGTGCCCCTCCTGGATCCGCCACTGGGGGGGGGCACTCACAATCACCCCTGATCCTCACATTGAAATCATTTCATCTCCTTTTACCTTTTAAACCTTTTTTGTCTTTTAAAAATATATATTTTAATTTTAAATTTTTTAAAAAAGTATTTTAAATATATAAAAAATTGTTCATAAAATATTTTTATTTTCAGAATCGTTTACAAATTATTTTTTTATTGCATTTTTTTGTCACCTATAAAAATCCCATAAAAAGTGCAATAAAGTTGATATAGTCATGGTTCCAAAATGTGAAGGGAAATCTTCTTCACCAAAATGGGTCAATTTTGGCTCCAAATTTGCAAAAATCAAAATGGAGGATACAATATGGCGGCTAAATTTGTGCAATTCATTAAATAGTAATTCTCTGAGAAATTTATAACAAATTTATTTTGCATTCGCCCCTGTTTATTACAAATTAAATGATTTTTTTTATTTTCATTTAAATTTTATATAATTTTTTAAAAAATGTTATTGATAAATTGTTTTTATGGTTTTAAATGGTTTTCTTTATTTTTATTTAAAATTTATATAATCTATTTAAATTGTATATTAAATTTATTTATTTATTATATTTTTTACAAATTTTATTGATAAATGATTTTTATGGTTTTAAATGGTTTTTTTATTTTCATTTAAATTTTATATAATTTTTTAAAAAAATTGGGTATCCAAAAAATTTATTGATTCCCCCAAAAAATGTATTAAATTGTCTGGCAATAGTAGAGGCACAATTTTAATTTTGACATTGAAATAAATTAAGACAATTCTTAATCCAGAATTTTGCTGATTTTTTTCGCATTTTCCAGATATGTCCCAAGACTCAGGGGCGGCTTTGGACAAAAATCTTAAAAGCACTCATTATTGTTTTTTTTATAATATTTATAATTAATGTAAATGTAAATTTCTGAATCTCAAAAGGTCAAGCACCTGCGCTTTCTCTTAGGAGCGTAGCCAGAGGGGGGCGCAGGGGGTTCGGGCGCCCTTGAAATTAATTGGGTCCATTATTTTGGCACTTTTAGGCCACCCCTGAAAAGAATTGTTTCCGACTTGCACTCCCGACTGAAAATAATTTCTGCACTATCTTTCCATCTACCGCTGCTTTTTGTAAATAAAATATTTGTTGCTTTTTTTTACTTTTAAAAGTAAAAATTAGTGAAATTTTAAAAAAGAAGTAATTTTTTCTATGGAAAAATATTTTTTTGTACTTTCTTGAAAAACTGACGTTAGAAAAGTAATAATCTGTCTCTTTTGAAAAAAATTAATAAAATCGATCTTGTTTTGTTAAATAAAATGTTTTATTATTTTAAATACTTTATCTTAAAATATTTTATTATTTTAAATATTCTATTATTTTAAATATTTTATTATTTTAAATATTTTATCTTAAAATATTTTAATAATTTAAATATTTTATCTTAAAATATTTCGATAATTTTAATATTTTATCTGAAAATATTTCGATAATTTTAATATTTTATCTGGAAATATTTCGATAATTTTAATATTTTATCTGAAAATATTTTAATAATTTAAATATTTTTTCTTAAAATATTGGTTTTAATAACTAATGACTACATCGATTAATTACTTTCGATATTATTCTAAACTTCTTTTATATTTTTGGCAAAATAGGCACCCAAGGGTTACCGAAATCAGGAGCGGATCTAAAGAGTGCCACAAGCATTGCCCCCCTCTCCCACCTTTCAAGAAACAAAAAAATTTGCGTAGAAAAATAATTATTGTTTAACGATTCCAGTATTGTTTTTCGTTTAGAAAATCCCCCCCCCCCCCTTTCTTTTAAAAAACCCCCCCCCCCCCCTCTTCTACAAGATTCGTCACTGTCGTGTGTTTGGCAAGAGTTAATAATAATAATAATGGATAATAATAATAATACTAATAATAATACTAATAATAATACTAATAATAATAATAATACTAATAATAATAATAATACTAATAATAATAATACTAATAATAATAATTAGTTACAAAAAGCTATGTAAACAAATAATTTCAAAATGTTTGCAAATATTTGCCTAGTTTAATTTATTTTATAAATTCGCAAATTTGCTGTTTTATAAAAAGATTTGTATGTCTTGAAAAAATAAGACAAATAATTAACAGTTGTTCTTTAATTAAATAACCAGTACTGTGAGTAATGATTAAATAGTAGTTTAAAAAAGGAAAAGAAAATTTTCCGATTACTATTTGAAATGAAAGGCTTTTAAAAGAATAGTTTTGGCGAGAAAAGCGAGGGTGAATTGGAGACCCTATGTTTCGACGCCAGTGCATAGAAGCAGAAAAACTAGTCATGGTTATACCACCCCTGCGTTATCCAGTCGCATCAAGTTCGGCAGTTGAACACTCTTGGCAAAAGGGAGGGGTCCCCCCTCCCCTTCTCCTAGACTTTAATTTCCAACTATCCACTATCTACATTTTCCTGAGATTCCGTCCGCCAGTTGCTCTTCAAGCCCTAAAATTAGTGTCAGGTTTTCGCTTTTCCTCGGCTGAGAACATTTCGACTGGAATATTATTTTCGGCCCAATGCAGTTTTCTGCAGTTTAAAACAGTGCTAAAATTACAGTTTTTTCGCATCTTTTCGCTTTTTTCCGATTCGTTTTCATAGGCCTGCATTTTATTGTCATCAAGAGGCCGCTATTCTACAAATTGACCTTGAACTTGGATACCTTTGGATTATTTTGTTTCTACGAATTTCGGTAAGTTTTTTGTGAAATTGTATTCTGGTATTTATGCTCGGTATTTTTTCTTTATTATTTGCGTGAGTATTTTTTTCTTTCACAGTGTTTTTTTTGTATTTTCTTTATATTATTTTTGCACGTGAGTATCGCCATTTTTGCACGTGCTTTTCGCCATTTTTGCACCTGCGTATTTCTGTGCATGCTTTTCTATTATTTCTGCACGTATTTTTTTCTTTCTATTTTGTACGCATTTTTGGACCGAAAATACAATTTTCCTTTGTGCTGTGCAGTCTGTGAGGCAATTTAGTTTTTCAAGTTTTATTTTTTCCCTCTTGGGATGTGTTGCATTTGAGCGCGCACATGCATTCTCAATTTTGCGAAATATATTCTTTCTCTAAAGAAAAGTTTGTGATAACGAGTTTCAACAAAATTACGGTTCACTATTTTTTCAATCAAATTTTCAATTTAAGTGAGGTGCGAAATTTTATTCCGAATGGGACGTTTTCAATTTCTTGGACATGGAGTTTGCGAGAAAATCTTACTTTTGGATAAAAATTTTTCTTTTGCAACAAAGTATGAAAACAAATAAAGTAGATAATAAATAATATATAACTATAATAAAATAGTTTATGTAAAAATGGGCAAAAATGTGATATGGAAATTTGGACTTGTTTTAAAGCGTAGTTTTTTGTGAATAAATGAACGAAAAATGAATAATGAAAATAGTTAATAATGGTATTTTCATACGTGATAAATTGATGCTTGGATATGGCGTGAAAATGCGCATGTGGTGAAAAAATGTGAATAATAGGAGGGACCCTTTGCCTAGTTTGCCCAATGATCACGAAGTAAACACGAAGTTGACGAAGCTTAGTTCGTTTTTACGAGGAGTGACGTAATTCAAGGGAAATGCTTTTTGCGACTCTGAATCTTTGACTCAAAGTTTCGCTTGACGAGTTTCTTCACTCCACGAATTATTTTTCTATTTTTTTAAAACGCAAAAAATACTATTTCCATTACATTTTTCACAGGAGGTAATATTCTCTCTTATTATTACTATTATTATTATTATTATTATTATTATTATTATTATTGTTATTATTATTTTTATTATTATTTTTATTATTATTTTTATTATTATTTTTATTATTATTGTTATTATTAGTATTATTATTATTTTATTTATTTTATTATTATTATTACTATTATTATATAAGTAAAATATTTTCATTTATAATTTTCATTGCCTTCTTTTCTGTTTACATAAATTTTTAAATTTAATTATAAATTATTTTCGGATAATTTTATTGTTTTTATTTTTGTAAATAAAAAACATGTATGAAATGTAATTATAAATTATTCTCAGATAATTTTATTGTTTTTATTTTTGTAAATAAAAAACATGTGTGAAATGTAATTGTACTCTCTAAATCTGAATTAGTGCTTTTCTACTAATGAATTAGCGAAAACTGAGCCACTATGAAATAGTAGAAAATTACTAATTTGGAAGTAGAATATCTATACTAATTGAAATAGTACTATTTCAATTAGAGAATATCTACTAATTGAAATAGTACTATTTCAATTAGTAGATATTCTACTTCCAAATTAGTAATTTTCTACTAAAAATAGTAATTAATTATATATTATTAAATAATACTAAAATACTAATTGAAATAGTACTATTTCAATTAGTAGATATTCTACTTCCAAATTAGTAATTTTCTACTAAAAATTAGTAGTAATTAGTATTATTAGAATATCTACTAATTGAAATAGTACTATTTCAATTAGTAGATATTCTACATCCAAATTAGTAATTTTCTACTAAAAATTAGTAGTATATTAATATATACTAATTGAAATAGTACTATTTCAATTAGTAGATATTCTACTTCCAAATTAGTAATTTTCTACAAAAAATTAGTAGTTTTCTACAAAAAATTAGTAATTTTCTACTCAAAATTAGTAGTTTTCTACTAAAAATTAGTAAAATTTTCTACTATTTCATAGTAGTTTTCGCTAATTCATTAGTAGAAAACCACTAATTCAGATTTGGAGAGTAAACTTTCAAGTTTAGTTTTGTAATATAAACTATAGAATACCCCCCCCCCCCCCCCCCCCCCCCCCCCAATCAAGAAAAAATCCCATGAATATAATGCTCCGTTTCAGTCAATAAGTATTTTTTAAAGCCTAAATTACATTATTTATAATTATATTTTATAATTAACAACCACCGAGTGATAAATTCGAGGTTATTTATAATTATATTTTCGGGATTTGAAAAATTAATTTTGTTGATGTTAAATTTAATTTCAATTTTTCAATTTAAATATGAATGTTTTAAGAATGTTTTGATATATTTATGTATTGATATATTGCCGTAAAATCGATTGTTTTTATCGAAATAATATACAGTCGAGTCTATGAATAGTGCCACTAAGACTCTACGAATAGTGCCGGTTTTCTTTTGTTCTCACTCGAGCATCCTTTGTACAAATCTGCAGCACTATTTGTAGAGTTTGATGATTTTAAACCGTAGGCTAAAATTTATTTGCAAATAAAATACACTCTCATTATTGATGAGAATGTAAAAAATATTGGCCTCACTGTGCAATTCTAATTTCAAAAATTAAAGCTTATTTTATTTCGAAAAACATTTGTCGCAAAAATCAATGTTTTCACATAATTGTATAGATATTATCTCACCTAATCAATATTCAATGATGTATTTATCAATAAATTTGACAATTTGCCAAGAATTGCCAAGAATTGCTTTTTATTTTTTTATTCTTTAAGTCTCTCTCAATTTTTTCTATCTAACCTATATTGATGAATAAAAACACGAACAAAAATGTTTGACCCAGTTTTTCAATGAAGAAACTTAAAATCATATTTCTATTTATTTTCTGCGTAAAAAAATAACTTGAATCACCTTTATGTGCTCTAAAAATAGTATTTAGAAATTCACGTGGAACTTGGGGTTAAAGTGAAAATAATCACTATTTTTTAGGCATGCGTGCGAAACCCTTATCTATTTTCATGTTTTGGACAAATAACAAAATCAATGAGAACCTAAAACCAAATATAATTTTCTGATTGGCTGATAGCATTTTTCCTAATAATGGCATTAATTTCGTCGAAAAATATTGTGAAATGCGTGTGTGTGTGTGTGTGCGTAAAGTAATATAAAGTTATGCGAAGCGACACGTGGTAGATTAGGAGAGGGGGAAAGATAAAGTTCTGCAATGGTCAAGGTCAGCAAATAGTCACACTTGCTCAGCTAGAATATATATATGTATTTATTCAAGTAGTGTCCTCTATAGGCACGCCATCCCAATTTTCTGCGTAAATCACGTAATTCACGTGTTTTTAGAACTTGTGTGTGTATTCCTACACGTGCGTGTGTGTCTATTATGTCACACAAAACAGAAACTGAACTTGAATTTACTCAAAATTTTATTGTCCCAGTGTCTTTCTTCCGTCCAATTTAAGCATTTTATTTCTCCAGCAAACAATAAAACAAAAATGTCACAAAAAATTAGCAATTTAAAAAATACTATTTACCGCGCTTATCTTGTTGACATAAATTACATTATCAATTGCCTACTTTTTCTAATTCAAGTCCGTGTTTAAAAAAGATTAACAAATTTGTTCCAAATACGAAAATTTTACATTCTTGTTTATGCGACCAGATGACGTCATAGAGTTAATGTCGTCTGCTCGCAGAAATTCTAACCAAAAAACTGTCACAATCAAAATCCTGAAGTAGTATCAAAATGAATTGCAAACATTTAAACATTTTTTGTCTGCTGATATGTATGGGACTACATTTATGCATTTCAGCTGCGCTTGAAAATAACGATTTGAATAATTTTAAGGGAAAGATAAGATATGTTGCGATAAGAGCCTTTGAAAATGAGCATAAGTTTTTAGGATAGATACCGAATGCATGAATAAACAGAAGATAGTTTCTTATAGTTTTGTTGTTTGCGTATTTCGCAAAGGGTGGGGACGTGAAGAACCACACCACAACGGTTCTGGGAAAGTTTGATGAAATTGACATTTGGAGGGAGGGTGACGTCCCATGACTGCGTTTTTGCGTTTTATCAGTAGACCATGAGTGCGCAAATGACAAACGTATACTTGCGTCTCTTTTTATCTCATGGCCTAGTTAAAAGAAAGTCGCGGTCATGGGACGTCACCCTAAAAGAGACGAATAAAGCAAAATGCAATTTGTCCATTTGAATCTTTCTCTCTCTTCCCCCTCCCTGTTTCTTTATCTTTTTCTTTTCGGTATGTCTCTTTTTTCCCTTTCTCTCTCTTTCTCTTGTCGGTATCCCTCTTTTCTTTTTTTTTTTCTTTCTCTCTCTCTCTCTCTCTCTCTCTCTCTCTCACTCTCTCTCTCACTCACTCACTCACTCACTATAACGGGATATTAAACCAACTTTTCCGAAGCAATCGCTGTGTGAAAGCACCCTAAAAGTCTAGTTGAAAATTTTGTATGAAACCGTCTTTGAAATCATAAAGTCAGCAGATAAAAATTTTAGGTCGTAAATGGCCAATCGTGAGAGTGAGAGGACAAAATGTTTTTCTATCTCATTCCTACGATTAACGATTTACGACTTGAAGATTTCCATTGTGAGCTGGCCAATGAAAGCTGCAATTTACAGCGCTGGGAAAAATACCGTTGGGGACAAATTGTATTTTCATTCAAACAGGTCCTGATCTCGGGAACATCACGGGAATTACAATGAAATTTTCTAGTCATAGTTTCTGCATGTAAAATTGTTCCAGAAGTCGATTGATCCACTGATCTAGTAGATTGATCACTTTCAATGTCACTTGTCTTTCTGTTAGAAGTGACCAATCAAATTCTTCAAAAATGTTTTTTAATTGTATTTTAAAAATATAGCGAATTTTTTTGAAATTGTTGAATTATGAAAGTTTGAAATTATCGAGCGTTTTACCCTTTTATTGTCATTCTTAGTATTATTACATAAACTATTTCTTTCATATCAAATTTATTGAAATATTTTGATTGACCATGTACGTGTTTCGAGGTTAGGTTTTCAACGTCAACACGATTTAAACAATAGAAAATAATGCGTTGTTACTCGCTTTCAACACGAACCTAAAGGAGAGTCCAGAATAGGTAGATTTTGAATATCGATGCGTCAATGCTGCGCCAATGAAACAATAGAAACCAATAGATTGACGCGTCCAAAAAATTGCAAATCTAACCTTAAAACCGCCTATTCTGGATTCTCCAACTCAAACCCGCTATTCTGTTGATTTGTACTCTGTAGAACACTGCAGAATTGAGTGAAATTGAGTATATACGAGAATGTATTGTTTTTGATTACAGAGTCGAAAATGGAGAATCCCGTGCAGTCGCCACTCTACAATCTGCGATGGGGCGATTACCTGCCAAATATGTTGAATGTTTTTGAACAATTGTTCAGAAAGGAGGAATACACAGACGTTACGCTGTGGTTAGATGCAGGAAATGTATTTATTAAATGCCACAAAATAATATTGGCAGCGTGCTCAACCTTCTTTGAGGACATTTTTTCGACAACGAAGAGTAAAGGTCACGCGAATGTTGTCCTTACCGACATGAAGTATTCAGAGATAAAGCCCATTTTAGAATTCATCTACAAAGGCGAGGTTAACATCACTCAAGACGATCTTGAGGGCATTTTAAAAACCGCCAATTTATTAAGGGTATTTTTTTCATTTCTATAATTAACGTATTTTTTATTGGATCAGAATTTCTTAAATCAGGTTATAAAAAGGTTTTTTTGAAATCTTGAAATAAAAGTAAATAGCAGCCATTTTATATGAAATCGGGTTTCTACAACTGTGGAAAACATGGAAAAACTGGAACATATACCATGGAATTTAATTATTCGTGGAAATCTCTTGGTATTTTCATTTATGCAATGGAGATTTATTTTTTTATTTAATTTCTTTACTTTATGATGTTTATTAAGTTTTATCATAATTTTTTATTTTTCTTTACAACAGAAAAAGAACTTCAAAATACTTAGAATTACTTTAAAAATATTTGCAAATACTTTCCAATACTTCAAAATGTTAAAAAATACTTCGAATTTTTTAAATATCCTTAAAATTACTTTAAAATACTGCAAATTACTTCAAAACACATTAAAATATTTAAAAATACTAATAATTAACTTAAAAAAACTTCAAAATACTTTAAAATATTGAAATATACGTAAAATTACTTTAAGATATTTACAAATTCTTAAAAAGTATTGAGGAATACTTAAAAGTATGTGAATGTACTTAAAATTACTCTAAAATACTTCATACTACTTTACACTACTTCAAAATACTTTAAAATATTTCCAAATACTTTCCAATACTTTGAAATATTTAGAAATACTTGGAATTTTTTAAATATATTTAAAAATACTTAAAATTAATTTAAAATATTTCCAAATTCTTTACAATACTTAAAAATACTTAAAATTACTTTAAAATATTTAAAAATACTTCAAAATATTTAAAAATACTTCAAAATGTTTAAAAATGCTTCAAAATACTTAAAATGGTTCTAAAATTAAAAATATTTATTTCCAAATTCTTCACAATACTTAAAAATATTTAAAAATACTTAAAACTTCTTTAAAATATTTAAAAATACTTTAAAATATTTTGAACTATTTCCAAAGCCAATACTAGAAAATATATCCAAATACTTCTGAATAATTAAAATTTAAAAATATTTTAAAATACTTCAAAACATTGAAAAACAATTAAAACTATTTCGAAATATTTTAATATATACTAAAACTTACTTTAATCTATTTCCAAATACTTCCCAATACTTAAAAATATTTTAAAATACTAAAATATTTGTAAATATACTTAAAATTACTTTAAAATACTTAAAATGGTTATAAAATTAAAAACAATGATCTTCAATAATTTAAATTCTTACAAAATATGTAATTTTTTTTTATTTAAAAAATATATTAAAAAATATCATGGAAATTTTTCTAGTTTTTTCATGAAAATCATGGAAAAATCTTGGAATTTTTTGTAGAAAAATTTGTAAAAACTCTGGTTCTTCTTCATTTTTACTTTCATTTTCATAAACCAAAAGATTGTGTATAAATATGTATTTTGATGCCCTGATTACAAAAGTGATAGAGAAAAATGGCGAATAGTTCATCTTCATAGTAAAAACCATAAAAAAACCCATAAAAGATTCGATTTTTAAAGCTATCTTAAAAAGTATTAAAAAAATTTTTAAATTATTTCTTCAATAAAAGAAAATGATGAAATAAAATGAAATAAAATAAAATAAATTTATGAATTGTTTCTCATACAGAAGGAAATTTATTTCTCATAAAAGAAAATACACGTTTTAAAAAAAACTGATTATTTTTCAAGAAAAATAGAAAATAATATAAAAGCCCACAATTGTGCGCGGGTACCATAAGAATTTTACGATGATTTTAAGTTTTTAGGAAAAGTAATCGAATTTGGCGAAAAATATATAATACAAAAATATTTTTACAATTCCTACAACTTTTTTATAAAACATTTTTTGATAATATTATTTGAGGGTCCGCGTGCAATAACTGACTCTGATCTGACACGCAACTTTCTTGCGCAACCAAAATCTGACTCAAGGAGGAGATAGTGATTCACGCGGTTATTATTGTACGCGGATAGTTATTGCACGCGGCTCTTCATTTATCAAGATAAATAGAACAAATGTATCTTTTATGGGTTTTTTAAATGGTTTTTACAACGAAAATCAAATTCAATTTTTCACAATGATTTTATAATTTTATACTTTCTAATTCATAAGTAGTGAAAAGTCGTCTACCAATTTGAATTACAAAGCATTTTTACTAATTTTTAGTAAAATTTCACTATTCGATTTAGTAGTTTCTACTCAACTTTTAGTAAAAGTTTACTACAAGTTAGTAAAAATGCTTACTAATTCTATTAATTAATTGATAGTAATTAATCATTTTTAATTAATTAATAGTAATTAATTAATTTCAATTAATTTATCAATAGTAATTAATCAATTTCAATTAATTTATTAATAGTAATTAATCAATTTCAATTAATTTATTAGTGGCCGACTTTTTATTAATAGTAATTAATCAATTTCAATTAATTTATTAGTGGCCGACTTTTCACTAATTAAAATTTAGAAAGTATATAAATTTGTAAGTTTAAAAATATTGTGACCCACGTTTTTTGCCGTTACAGATAAAGGGTCTTATTCCGGAATACAATGAAAAGTATGATGCGAAATTTGAACCTGACATTGACATCGTCTCTAACGACACTTCCGAAAAGATCAAGTCTTCTGATGCTAAACCTGCAAAAGGTTCTTCCAATGATGAAGAGAAAAAACCAACAGCTGAAGAACTTGAAACGTTGACTGAATCCGTTCCGCCACATCACCTGGATCCAGAACAAGTGCAGTATGATTCGTCTGATAATGGGTACGAGAAACAGGCAAAAAAAATAAAAGATGAACCTCATTTTAATGAACCGTTTCACTCTAACAACAACGAGACTTTTGCGCGTCAAAGCCATTACGATTTTCCTCGTACTCCGAAAGGCAGTTTTGGAAATAAACGTCGAAGAGATAGTGTTGAGTCTTTTAAAACAGAGTTCACTCTTCAGGATTATCAGAATGACATGCAATTGGGCGGAGTGAAAGCAATTAAAAAACAGCCTCGCCAAGGTAATGCATTTTATTTTTTATTTTTAGTATATTTTAGTGTTATATTTTTAGTATTTCTTTTATTTCTTTTATTTTATTTTTTTGGTATTTTTGTATAGCCTTACAGGGTTTATACAAATCTGGAAAACATGGAAGACCTGGAATTCTCATGGAATATCTTTATTTCTCATGGAATCATAGAAATCTTTTGGAATTTTCATTTATATCATGGAAATTTATTTTCCTCAATTTTTTTACTTTCTGTTTATTACATTTTACCAACATTTTATACTTCTTTTTATCGAAAAATACTTTGAATACTTCAAAATAGTTAAAAATAGATAGAATTTCTTAAAAATATTTCAAAATACTTAAAACCACTTTAAAATACTTCAGATTACTTGAAAATACTAAAGATTATTTCAAAATGTTTAAACGCTTGAAAATAATTATAAATATTTAAATATACTTCAAATTACTTTAAAATACTTTTAAAAACTTCCCAATACTTCAAAATATTTTAAAATACCTAAAATTACTTTGAACTATTTCCAAATAGTTCAAACACTTTAAAATACTTCAGATTACTTCAAAATACTTTAGATTACTTCAAAATATTTTAAAACTCTTCAAAATATTTTAAAACTCTTCAAAATATTTATAAATATTGAAATATACTTCAAAATATTTTAAAACTCTTGACAATATTTATAAATATTTAAATATACTTCAAATTACTTCAAATTACTTCAAATTACTTTAAAATACTTTAAAATACCTTAAAAAAACTTCAAAATATTTTAAAATACTTAAAATTACTTTGAACTATTTCCAAATACTTCTTAATAGTTAAAAATATTTCCAAATACTTCTCAACATTTCAAAACATTTTAAATAACTTCAAAATATTTAAAAATAACTTAAAAATGTATAAAAATATTGAAATATATTTAAAATACTTTAAAAAACAGATTTAAAAATATTAGTTTTTTAAATTTTTTTAGAAGTTCTATAATTTTTCAGACTACCTCATAATACTTTAAAAAATTTAAATTTCTTCAAAATATTTAAAATACTGAAAATTATTTAAAACCTCGTTTTAAACTATTTCCAAATACTTGAAAGTACTTGAAAATAGTTCCAAACACTTCCCAGTACTTCAGAATTTTTCAAATTTGTTTAAAATATTTTAAAATACTTAACATTACTTAAAACTATTTCCAAATACTTCTCAATATTTCAAACTATTTTTATAGTGTAAAATACTTCAAAATATTTCCAAATACTTATCAATATTTCAAAATATTTTAAAATACTTCAAAATATTTTTAAAGAAACTTAAAAATATTGAAATATACTTCAAATTTCTTTAAAATACTTTGAAAAGCAGATTTAAAAATATGTTTTTTAAATTTTTTTTAGAAGTATTATAATACTTCACACTTCTTCAAAATACTTAAAAATACTTAAAAATACTTCAAAATATTAATAAATACTTCAAATTACTTTAAAATATTTTCAAATACATGAAAATACTTAAAATGATTTAAAAACACTTAAAAATATTTAAAACCATTAGAAATACTTAAAAATATTTAAATATGCGTAAAAATACTTTCAAATACTTCAAAATTTTTTATATTGTTTTAAAATACTTTAAAATATTTCAACGTATTTAAAAATATGAAGTTTAAGTATTAAATAAAGTATAAAAAGATTAGTGTTTAAACAAAATATATAAAATTATAAATATTAATTTTTAAAAATATTTTAAGGCACTCGAAATACTTCAGAATCCTTCAAAATACTTCCAAATAATTAAAAAGTACTTTAACATATTTAAAGACAGTTCAAAATACTTCAACATATTAAAAAATATTTAAGACTACTATATAAATACTTCAGACTACAACAAAATATTTCCAAATACTTCAAAATATTTAAAAATACTTAAAAGCTCTGTAATATATTTCAAAATACTTAAAACTACTTTAAAATACTTCCGATTACTTAAAAATATTTAAATTTTCTTGAAATTATTTAAAAATACTTCCCAAAAATTTTAAATATTTAAAAACACTTTTTAAACTACTTCAAAATATTTCAGACTTCTTCAAAACACTCCAAAATAATTAAAAATACTTAAAATTACTTTACAATATTTCCAAATACTTCCCTATACTTTAAAATCTTTTAAAATATTTCAAAATATTTAAAAATATTTAAAAACACTTAAAAATATCTCAAAATATTCAAATGTACTTAAAATTATTTTAAAATTCTTTTAAAAACTTCCAAATATTGCAAAGTAATTAAAATAAATAAATTATAAACAGGTTTTAAAATATTAGATTCTTAAAATATTTTAAAAGTATTATAATATTTCAGAATACTTCAAAATATTTAAAAATACTTTAAAATATGTGAAAATAATTCAAAATATTTAAAAATGCTTCAAAGTATTTAAAAATACTTTAAAATATGTGAAAATAATTTAAAATCATTTCAAAATACATAAAATGGTTTTAAAATTAGAATAATGATCTTGAGAAGTTCAAATTCTTACAAAATATTGAAAAATTCATTTTTTAATGAAAAACTATACTAAAGAACATCATGGAATTTTTTCTATCTTTCTCATGGAAATCCTGGAAATATCATGGAATTTAGTGAAGAAAAATTTGTAGAAACCATGGTTATAGAAACCCTGGATTAATTACGGGGGTTCATTCAAATTTTATGTATGATAAATCGTTCCAGGTTATAATTATAAGACACAGAAAGGCACAAAAGTTGCGACTCTAGTGCAGTAATAAAAATAAAAAATAATTATAATTATAATATAAATAAATAATAATAATAATAATAATATCTTAACTCACTTTATTTTGTTTTACATAATTTTTGGTTCTCTTTGATTTGTGGTTGCCATCTAGCGAATTATCAGAATGTTTACGATCAGTTATCGTTATTTTATACGGTATATTTTATAATTTATATAATTTATAATTTTATATTTACATGTAAATAACTGTACATATATGTGACGCTCCACGAGAGAAGGGACCTTATTCGCTCTTGATTTAAGGTCCCTTCTCTCGTGGAGCGTCACATAT
>WNHD01005956.1:0-13193 GCA_011057455.1 Ganaspis sp. Gsp50 | reverse complement strand
ATTTTAAGCATTTCCTAAAAGATAAATAAGTGACGGATTTCCAAACTTTGTTGTTTTTAAAATTAAACTTCAGAAAACCTCAAAGAGATGTCAAATTTTTGAAAAAAAAATTGAAAGTAAAAACGACCAACTTCAGGTGTGGACAGAATGAAAGAATGAATGAAAGAATGAATGAAATTGTCGATTATTTTATATATTCATATTCATTGACTGAATTTAATTATTTAACTATATATATAATTATATTAATTATTATGTACTACTCTCTAAATATGAATCAGCGGAATTCCGTTGATTCTCAGCGATAAGTGAGCCACTTATTCAAATCAGCGTATATGTGCTAATGTTTCAGTGAAACATAACCTAAAAATCCGCTGATTCTCAGCGTATATACGCTGATTTGAAAAAGTGGGTCACTTATCGCTGATTCATATTTAGAGAGTACAGTGGAATCTCGAAAACTCGAATGCATTTTTTATTCCTGGTCAAACTCCCTATCCTACACGGAGAAAAGAGTTGCAGTATATTCTACTTTACTTGTTTAGTAAGCGAAAATGTAGTAATAACGACTAGATATGAAGTACTCTCTAAATCTGAATTAGTCACTTTTTACTAATTGAACAGCACCGAATCGTTTATTAAATGAATTAGTAACCATTTTGACTAATTTTTAATCAGTAGTGACTAATTCTCAGTAGAAAACTACAAATTTATTTTGTAAAGCTTACTAGTTCAATTAGTAAGGGTTACAAAATGAATTTGTAGTTTTCTACTGAGAATTAGTCACTACTGACTAAAAAATAGTCAAAATGGTTACTAATTCATTCATGGAAAAAACTATCCGGTTGGAATAACTGGAATTCCGGTTAAGACTCACTTAACATTTTTTTCCAGTTATTTTAACCGGAATTCCGGTTAAATTTACCGGACGTCCGGTTTAAATAACTGGAAAAAATGTTAAGTGAGGCTTAACCGGAATTCCAGTTATTCCAACCGGATAGTTTTTTCCGTGTTTAATAAACGATTCGGTGCTGTTCACACGGAAAGAAGAGTTTAGTTGATTTAACTGCGCTCTACGCTACTAAACAGACAGATGGCGCCACTGAAGACTCCCATGCATTTATTTGACTAAACACGTTGTTGTCAGTTCCACTATAACTCTTCTTTCAGTGCAATTAGTCAAAAGTGACTAATTCAGATTTAGAGAGTAGCATTTACAAAACATGGTATAGTTTCGTTCTTTTGGTTTTACTAAACAGTGTAGTTTGAGAAACTTTCTGTTTAATAAAAGTAACTGAACACTGGAAAGTATGTTATTATTTAAGGGCATGTGATGAAAAATGACGTAGGAGGTCACGTGACCTATAAGGGGAAATTTATCCGCCGTTTCACTCTCAAAATAATAAACATATCGTTATGAAAATTTGTATACATTCATAAAATATCACCAAAATGGTCTGTCTGGTAAAAATTTATTAATATTTTCGTTTAAAAGTTATTTTATAAAATTACGTTTTACACTTCGCAGATTCTTCGCAGAATTTTATAAAATAACTTTTAAACAAAAATATTGATAAATTGATACAAGAGAAACCATTCTGATGATATTTTATGATTCTATATCAATTTCCATAACGATATGTTTATTATTTTTAGAGTAAAACGGCAGCAAAATTTTGTCTTATGGATCACGTGACCACCTGACGTCATTTTCTATCACATGTCCTTAAAGATGGCGGAACAAAAGTAATAAAGTGACAAAAGTAATGAAATGACAAAAGGTTATACAAAAGTATTGAAAAGTTCTTCATGAAAATGGACATTAGAGAATTGTCGAATAATTAAGAATTTGTTTATTAATAAATTGTCAAAAGCAGGAAAAGTGAAAAAAATGTGTAACAAATTGGCAGAAATAGAAAGTGTTAAAAAAGTCTAGTGAGGATTTTAATCTGCAAATAAGTGATAAAATATTGAAAAATAAAGACAAATATTTATAACAATCTGAGGATGAACTATTTTAAAAGTACCCGAACAGCACAAGATATTCCAGTAATATTACCAACATTACGGTATATTCCCAATATTACTGTAACATTCCCAACATTGCTGCGACATTTGTAATATCGACCCAAGGTTGGCAATATTGCTGGAATATCTGGTGCTGTTCGGGTATTTTATTATTATGGTATACTAATTTTATATTTATTTTTTACTATTATTGAAATTATTGCAAGTTATTGAATAAATTGCTATCTTAATTTTCTATTAATTCATTAAAATCATAATTTAACATTTTACTAAACATTTTAGTCCATTTTATAACATTTTACTAGATGGATTTTTCCATTCAACTTTCTGTGTAGTTGAGATTACTTTTTACCGCCTAGCCAAACTGACAAAACGTTCGTATTTAGTAAATCCTTTTATCAGTTTAGTCAGTTAAAAACTAACGATTCTATTTAGTAGAATGTACTGCCATGGTAGTAGAATCTACTCTTCTCTCCGTGTATGCAATTATTTGATGACTCGAATTTTCGATATCTCTTTTGATCAAGTGCACAACCTTTATAGTAAAAACGTTTCGGAAAAAAATTGTTTTCTTTTTTCTATTCTTAATTTATATAATTTTAACTAAATGTCTGATAGTATTATAGTATATTGATTCATTTAATTTTAATTATTTTGCAAATTGGAAACAAAAAATGAAAAATCAAAATTTTTTTCTTGGTCGTTTTTGCTATAAGTGTTGTGCACTATAGATCATCATTTTTGGTATCCCTTTTAGTACTTCGAGTTATTGAGATTCCACTGCATTATACTATATTAACTATATTCAAATTAATCACAAATAAAACTTGCATGAATGTTTTAACCCAAATTTTAATCCGTTTCAATCTGAAATTCAGTAATATTTTATTTAGTAAAAAAAATTGGAAACAAACTTTTAACTAGTGAGCTCAACCTATGTCTTTAAAATTCAGGTGATTATATTCTACATTTGAGGTGGCTTTCATTTCAATTTTAGTATAATTTTTTATTATAATAAAACTATCTTTTGAACATTGTAATTTTCAGATTTCAGATTCATTTCAATTTCAGTATCATTTTTTATTACAATAAAACTATTTTTTGAACATCGCTATTTTTAGATTATATATATTTACATACATCCTCGAGTGTCAAAGACTTACTGAAAATCAAGTTTAGTTGGAATCAACAGAAGTGCCGTCAAATATGCCTTTACTGTTTATCCCAGCGAAATAACCCTTTGATTATTACAACAAGAATATATTGCTTATTAAAAAAATTTGTTTTATTAATTACCGTCAAAACAGATCCCATTGATTCGCAGATTCCACACTGTAAAAACAAGTGTCTCAATTTAAGATGTTTTGTCCTCACTTTTGAAACGTTTGACGTATTTTTTGGCGTTATACGTTTCAAAAGTGGGGCCAAAACATCTTAAATTGAGAAACGACATAGAACGTGGCGCCATCTACCGTACTCATATCTGCTGCGGCTCATGTTGAGCCCTCTACCGTACTCAACTTGAGCCCAGGTTTTTTCTGTGAGTGCAAAACGGAGATTTCAACTAAATCTCAGTGATTTCAACAGAATCTGAAGAATTTCGCTAACTAGGGAAACTTTCATAGAGTGATTATAATATTACTTTTGTCGATTTGAATCAATGGCATTTAATTGATTCAAATTTATGCAGATGTATCATATTGTGAATCATATGCGTTGAATATACAAACTTCTAGTTTATTTATTTATTTTGCATTAAAGAAGATAGATTAAAGACAGTCGATTCATCCCTTATCAATATCTGAAGGCGGAATATTTCACAAGGGGAATTTATTTTCGTTAGTATAATATAATATAATATAATATATAATAATAGGAATAATAATGTATATATTTATAAATAATAATGTATAAATATACATTTTTCAATTGCAAGATATTTAAATAAATGAAAATTGTGTACCCACAACGATTGCGATTAATCTTTATAAACCGAATCTTGATTAACCGACATGTTTTTATTTTCAATCTTGCAAAGAAGGAAAATAAATCTCTTTAAATATCTGCAAGAAATTATGAATTTAATTTCCTTACGCTGTATTTGGGTCATGAGTAAATATATAAAGAAGTGAACTTCCAATCTTGTAACTTAAATTGTGTACATCATTTTTTATCTTATATACCTTTTGTTTCAAACGATTATTTAAAGGAAAAATTTGAAAGAAGAATAGCTTCAACTTTTGATTTAGCCAAGAAATATACAAGAATTATGCACTTTTATTTTACCCTGCAAAATTTATGTAATAAAAAGCAAACAAATTACACATTCAAAGTTGCAGAATCATGAAAAGTCGACAAGTCCAGGCAAAATATGACATAAAAATCTGAATCACAATGTTCTTCCCAGTGAGCGTGATATTCAAAACTTTTTTCTTATTCTTCTTGAAAAGTTTTTTCCTAGCCTCTCAAGTCCGAAACTTGGAGTGCTTCGGTACCAACGAAGGATCCTCGATCAAGAATAAAAAAAAAACTTTGAAATATCCAACTCGCGAGATTTTCTTAGACTTCCCCTTGATAGATCTATGCACGACTGCGCTGGGCGCGAAAGGGGTTTCTCGGACCCCCGTCCGTTGAATTGATTGACGCCTTCGCTCGCAATCATGTTGTAAGTTTGAACTTTCCCCATTACAGCCAATATGCAGTGTTACCAACATTCCGCTCACGGCGCAATAATGTAAAGGAACGGGTTAAATCGTTCGACCTTTATTGCCGTCTTAAAGCAGTTAAGTTAATCCGGGTGTTGTGGGAGGGGGCGGGAGAGGGGTGTCGGCATCGGATCGCTTTTTGGTGTATTTCTCTGGGAGACAAAAACATTAACATAAATCAGGAAGAACGGTAGCGAGGGCGAGAAAGCGGGAATGAGTCGTGGGTATGGGCTCGGTTGAACGGGGGCTAGGAGTCGGATGTTTATTCGATTCACTTTTACTCACCCCTCCATCCTCTAACCACCTTTATCCCCCAGGCACGAGTCTCGGTTGTAATTAGTACCGTGAAAACTTGTGAAAACTGATGGTAGTTGCTTCTTCGAGTCGAACCGTTAGCGTAATGTGTATTTTTAGCGTGTAAGGTAAACTAACCGATACCACTCCAGTTCAAAAGACAAACACAATCCTTATATACTCTTTCTTTTTCCTTCATTTCTTCCCATTTTGTTTACTTAAAACAATATTTTCGGAAGCATGCAAAAATTCATGAAAGCCTGAAAATTGGTTTTTAAATTTCCTTTAATCCTTTTTTTCTATACACTGTAAAAAAAGGGAGTTAAAAACTAACTCCCCAGGGGATTCTATAAAAGTCGCACTCTTTGGGAGTTGAAGAAAAAGGAGTTGACATAACTTGATAAAAGTGATGTTCTATTTTAAGTTATAGGGGCATTTTTATATTGGAAAATCATGTTCTAGAAACAGCATTTGATTTATTTAGTCAAATTTTATATTTAGTATGATTAAAATATATCAATTAACTGAATTAACGGAAAGTTATTTTTGACAGTTTGAGGTTAAGTTAACTTAACTCCCTTTTGGAGTTGATAATTAACTCCAAACATTTAACTCCCAACTCCGGTGGTCATTAACTCCCCGAATTTTTTACAGTGTACACACAAAATATAATAAAAATTTTTCTATTTTTCTCATGGAGATCGTGAAAAACTCATTGAATGAAAGGAAATCAATTTTGTATTTTCAAATTAATAGCAAGAGATTAACGAAAGTTTTAAAAATTTTTGAATATTACTATTTTATGCTTTTTTTCTTCATTCCAAAATCCCTTTTTTATGAAAGAAAACCTTTTTAAAAATTGAAAATCTCCTTTTGCACCTAAAATTGTACGAAAAGACGACTGTCATCCCTGTGAAATTGATTTCAATTCGTTGATTAATTTGTTACAGTTTTCAAATTCTTGATTATTTGTTTGCTATTTTTACATTCTCACCAACAATGAGAGTGTATTTGTATTTATTTTATTGTAGGTGAAATTTCGAATGTTGATACACATTCTTAGACATGCAAATAATTGTCTTTTGCGAATATTGTAATTAATTTTTCCATCCAGAAAAATTGAGAGGTGAAAATCCAATGTGATATACTGAGTTGCTTAACAGCACATCGACAATCGATGTGACGTTTCTGATACGATGGTAATATTTTCAGAAATTTTACACAAAACCAATCAAGAAAGTACATCAATTTTTGACGCGCTATTATATCCAACCTATCATTACTCGATACTCTGGTATCAAAATCGATTTTTATCTCTCGCTTTTTCTGCAGCAACTGTCAGTAAGCTAATACAAGCCCTGAATCATAAAACACTTTACTGTTTTTATAAGCAATATCAGTATAATTTAAACCTAGAAGCCAGTTATTAACAGAATAGCCGGAAACAGCGCTAGAAAAATGAAATCTAAAAATTACAACCGTGAAATATGCATGTGAGAAACTTTAATTCATCCAAGACTTGTCAAGGTCTTGTAACATACATGTTCCCCAACATTAAATGATGTTTTAATGAAATTCAGCTTCAGCTCTTAGTATAATTAGAAATATATATACAGCTATGCACAGGTATATGTACAGGTGTAAAAAGATGTTGATTATGTGCAGATATAGTTTGAGGATCTATTTACATAGAGTGACGAGCTGAATGGTCTATTATGTTGATTCTTGAATACATATCTCTATCTCTCTCAAAGTATGTGTAATACTGTAGTTGATGTAGGTCGTTGGTTTGCAATCAGTCGGTACGTGTTATCACTTCCTATCGACTCGACACGACGTGTCTGACCCAGATCGACGAGTGGCTTCCGTCCTCTTGTCATTTCTCACAAGAAGAGGATAAATATTTCGCGACATTCCCTAGATATGCTTTCTCGATTCTTCTCAGTTTAGACATTTTTCTTCTATAAAATCCCTGCGATCCGGAGTAGGTCATTCTTGTACATCAATTTCTATTTATTGCTCCAGAAATCCGAAAACCTTTCTTACTATCTCAAAATTTCTAAAATTTGGATTTTTTTAGATGTTTGTTTATTCATTTTTTAATGTAGTTGTTTTAGATTCGGTTTTGATTTCTTTTTTATTCTTTTTTGATTCCTTTTTAATTCATTTTTGATTCATTTTTGTTCACTTTTGATTCACTTTTGATTCACTTTTGATTTACTTTTGATTCACTTTTGATTCACTTTTGATGCACTTTTGATTCATTTTTTATTCACTTTTGATTCACTTTTGATTTACTTTTGATTCACTTTTGATTTACTTTTGATTCACTTTTGATTCATTTTTGATCCACTTTTGATTCACTGTTGATTCATTTTTGTTCACATTTATTAACTTTTGATTCACTTTTGATTCATTTTTGATTCACTTTTGATTCATTTTTGATTCACTTTTGATTTATTTTTGATTCATTTTTTGATTCACTTTTGATTCACTTTTGATTCACTTTTGATTCACTTTTGTTTCACTTTTGATCCACTTTTGATTCACTTTTGTTTCACTTTTGATCCACTTTTGATTCACTTTTAATTCATTTTTGCTTCCTTATAGAGAAAGGTTTGTAATCGTGACGATTTTTATTCATAGTTTCCATACATTTTTCAGTTATTTTAAATTTACTTTTGTAAAATCATTTGTTTAATTAGTATTTCAGGTGCCAAGGGTACAGTAATTTTCTTTATGATATTGAAGTTTAAAACGGTTTTTCGTTTAGCAAAAACTAAAACGCAAATTTGTATTACCCTATCATTGTTTCAGCAATTATTTACCAACTTTGTGAAAAGATAAGGCAAAGTTGAAGCTTTGAAAATAATAAAAAAAAATTTGATTAGTTTAAAAATAGCAAAAAGATTTTTCGTAAAGGAAAAAAAACGTTGCAAAATTCAGTATTACTTTTTTTCTGTATATTGCAATTTTTGTTTCAAACTCTAATTTTTCTCGAAATTATAACGATTTTATCATAAGACTTTTTTATATGATGAAACATTGAACAAAAAGCTTATGAGCAGAACTTCTGGAATGTTACAATTTCTAAAATAATTTAACTTTAGTTGAACTATTCTTTTTTTATAAAAATACACTCTCATTATTGATGAGAATGTAAAAAAAATATAAATCGTAAAAATATGAATCTAGGGTATTAAAATAAATTAATCAAATAGATTTTGAAATAGAAAGCAGATCAAATAGAGCCTGAATAGAAAAACAGTTATACGATTGTAACTGTATCAAATTATGCTTACAAGAAAGGTGAACAATCTGAAATGAAATTAACAAAATATGATATAATGAAATTAGCAACAAATGTAAAATCGTCTTCTTTTTTTAGATTAACACGTCTTTGACGCTGATTAATTGCGGCCAAGTTGCATTAAAAAATTTGTTGAATAAAACGATATCGATTATCAATTCTTATCTGGCTGATGGATCTAAGACACGAGAAAAGACTTGGAGATTCAGTCCGCAATTACCAATTATTCAAGGTCAGACCTCGCGATTTACTTTCCAAACTGCAGATCTCGCTAATAGATAAATCGTGAATCGCTTCGCTGAGTAAGAATAAGGGACTAAAAGTTGGAATATTGAGTCGGAACTTGTTCCCAAAAAGTTTGAGAGGGTTACGACCTTGCAAAATATCGATAGATGCTTTCCAACATATTTTTAATCGAATTGCTGATCGAACCCAATGATTAGAAAATAAACTCGTGAACTTGCCGTCTTTGATTAAAAAAGGATCAACGTAAATCCATTTCAAAATGTGTTAACAATCTGCTGACTAATTTATCCTCGGTATACGAAATTTACTCATCGTTTATCTCTGTAGAGATTGAGATGGATTGTTTTTTAGTAAACTAGATTTGAGAATTTTACAACGAAATTACGCAAAATGGCTCAATTTCGGTTTTAGCTCAAATGGAGATTAATTTTACGTTAAAATTTAATGTAACAATTTTAAGACCTTTTTTACTATTTTCGTATTTTATTTTTTATACTCTTTTATACTTTTCTCTTTTCTCTTTTATACTTTTTATTCTTTTACTTTTTACTTTTGTATTTTTATTTAGTTTTCACTCTTAGCTGTAAAATGAAAAGGTACTTATTTTTATTATTTTCATTGTATATTTTATTTATCTTTGAATATTAATTATTGACATATTAATTATTAACATAAACAAATAATTTGTTATTACTGAATAATGTTTTTAATATTAATTTCGTTTATTTCTAATTGTTTTCTTAAAATTGTGTCCATTTTTTCTTAACTTCTTTTTCTTTTTTCTTTCTTCTTCACTTCTTAAGAAGTGCAAGTAAGAAAATAAAATAAGCAATTGCTTATGGAAACTTTTTGCCTTTAACAACAATTTGAAACATTCGTTCACTTTCTTTTGAGTCTTTTTACGATTTTTTTCTTTCGAAATCAAACTTAAGTCAAACGTAAACTTTATAGCGTTTTTTAATACGTGTTGAAACTACTAATCGTTGAGAGCGTAATTTCTAAAAAATTAGAAATACGGTAAAAAATCTGAAAAAGAATTGTAGAAGAAACTTCTCGAGAAATAAATTGAATACAAAAAATTAGAGAGAAAGATAATAATTGTACTTTATGACATTATGCAACCTGTGTTTATTCGAGTATCATTTTGTCATTTTATAGAATCTGTGTAACGAAAGAAACTTTCTGAGAATATAGACTGAAAGAGTTTACTTTTGTTCAACTGACTGATGAGTATAAGAAAGCGTATTGGATAGAAAGTTCCCTAATTGGTATTCATTATTAATTTAAAAAGTACTTAAAATGTTATTAATTATATTTTATAATGATAATTTTATTATTATTTTCTCATTATTTTATTATTATTTTCTTATTATTTTCTTATTATTTTATTATTATTTTATTATTATTTTATTATTATTTTATTATTATTTTATTATTATTCCATACGTATATCTGTGTATAGTTTTTTGGGGTTTATTTATAATTTAGTTTCATGTCAATCGAAACGTTGATTTTAAACAAATGTAACAATTTAAAAAAACCAAGAATAGGACATTTTTAAAATTAGTTGAGGTCCACAACGTTTTATCAACGATTGAAAGAAATTGTCATCAAACGGAATATTATAAACATTATTGCCTACAATATTAAAATTACAATATTATTATTATTATTTCGTTTGTAATAATAATAAAAAAAATTTTATTATTGTATAATTACAAATAATTACAAATTTGTATAATTACAAAAAAATGTATATTTATAAAATTTGTTAAATAAAGTACATTTCAGAAAAGCCTTTGTGATAAAAATGGGGAAAAAATTAAATATAGAAAAATATTTTTAATTAAAATCATTGATCAAAAACGTGGACTCGAACTTGTTAGAAAATACAGAAATTGGTAATATTTCCAAAATTAAACTTTTTCAAAAACTTTCCATGATTAATACAGAAGTAATTTAAATTTAAATAAGCATATTGATCTATCAGTGAACCTAAATTAAATGCACATTGTATTTTGAACAAAAGCTGTGAAAAGTTTGTTGCTTGATAAGATTACATTGTTATTTTCCAAATATCACAAAATTATGTTTTTAACCGTAATCTAATCTGTCTTAAAGCATTTACTGAGAATGCATCTAAAATTGGAAAGACATAACGTCTGGAAATAATTCATTTTTTCTGACATTCTTTTCTTTTTTCTTCTTTTAATAAAATCATGGCTAACACGTGATTTGTAGACTGTCCATGTACTATAGTTGAAAGATGCGGGCCAGTGATAATGGAGCCAGCAGTGTGGCTGGAATTAAAAAAGCGATCGATAAGTGCCCTTAGGCTGCTTGACTTGCTAATAATCTATGCGTTCTTGCGTCCAGACATAAAACGCAAGAACGCCCGAGATTTCCCTTTTGAATTTGGGTCATCGCTTTTAACTTCCATACACAATGTGCACATGTCTCTTGATCTGCAATCTCTTTCAAGAAATACGAAACAAGAACGCAGATAAGATTTTTTAAAATCTCTGCCAAGTTTGTGATTTTTTCTGTTGCTTTAAAACAGTTGTGAGGAAAAATTCGTTTCAAATATATTCGTTTAAGACAATCAACTCTATGAATAGTACCACTAAAACTCTACGAATAGTGCTACTAAAACTCTACGAATAGTGCTACTAAAACTCTACGAATAGTGCTACTAAAACTCTACGAATAGTGCCGCTTTTCTTTTGTTCTCATTCGAGCGTCCTTTGTTTTTTGTGTACAAATTTGTGCAAATCTGCGGCACTATTCTTAGAGTCGACTGTATTTTAATGTTGTGAAAAGTAACTTTGTGATATTGCAATGATGATTTTTTAATGGTTATATTATTTCATAAAGATGACGCTGAAATTTGCGAGACATTTTTATTTTTATTCTTTTTTTATTTATTCTTTTTTTATTTTTGTCCTTTTTTATTTTTATTCTTTTTTTATTTTTGTCCTTTTTTATTTGTATTCTTTTTTTATTTTTAAACAGTAGTGCTATAAATCGTATAATATATATTATATAAATAATACTACTATGAATACTTTACTATAATACAGTAAAATATTATATTCATATAGTATTATTATAATTACAATAATTGATTTATCCAGAAACAAAAAACATATGGATGAATTTCCTTGTGAATCGTAAATTTACGATTTATCCATAGGATGAATCGTAGAAATTCATCCATAGGTTTTTTGTTCCTGGGTACATAAATATTAATTTACAAAGTTACGAAATTAATGCCTTTTTCGTATTTGAAGACTGTTCTTAAAAAACACTTGTTTTAAACAATTTTTATATATTTTAAAAATATAACTTGAAAGCTTATGCGGCTTACATAAGAGCTTGTATAAAAAAACAGATAAAAATTCGTATAAAAATAGTTTTCAGTGTTCTAAAGCATACATTATAAATGTGTACCCGTGTAATCATAATTTGTGGGAACGACCGGGAATCATATAACATGAAACTATACTCTCTTTATTCTTATCAGTTTGCAGCAAAAATTACAAAGCATAACTTTTCTCACCTTCATAAAATGCCCAAACTGTAATCATATATTACCTATACAAAAAAAATTATGTAATGGTTGTAAGAGAATTTGTTTCGTTTTGCAGTTTTTCGCATCCTAAAAAAATAGATAAAACAAGTTTTTAGAGCTCTTTAATGTTCCTGAAGTTCTAAGCAGAATCCTAAACTTTGAAAAAATGTTTCAAGTAATAATAATTAAAAATCGGTAAATGATTTTATAGAATCATTTTTGTAATTTTTATCATTTTACGATATTTGGAATTCATAATTTTTTTATATTATCTTTATATTTTCAGGGATCACAGTTCGTCCCCTTTTTTACCTAAGCCCCTTTTTTCTCCTTTACCCCTTATTTTCCCCTTTTTTTTTTAAAGAAAATTCCCTAAAACACCTAAAATCAACTATTTTTCCCCCTTTTCCCCTAATTTTCAATAAAATTTTTTTTAATAATTTTTCAACAATAATACTTCAGACTATTTCAAAATACTCCAAATATTTAAAAATCTCCAAATATTTAAAAATACTTCAAAATATTTAAAAATACTTCAAAATATTTAAAAATACTTAAAGCTACTTTAAAATACTTCAGATTACTTCAAAATACTTTAAAATATTGCTTTTAAAAAAAATGTAATAAAATATTTTCAAATACTTCCCAATAATTCAAAATATTTAAAAACACTTCAAAATACTTCAAAATATTTTAAAATATTTAAATATATTTAAAATTAATTTAAAATACTTAAAAATATTCCAAGATACTTCAAAATAGTTCTAATTTTTTAAAAATATTTGTATTTTAAGTGTTAAATAATTTATAAAAAGATTTTATAATATTTTAAAGATATATTTTGAAAATAAGAAAGTACTTTAAAATACTTCAAAATATTTATAAATACTTAAAATTACTTTAAAATAATTCCAAATATTTCCCAATAATTCAACATATTTTAAAATACTTGAAAATATCTAAAAATATTTAAAAGTCTTTAAAATATTTCAAAATACTTGAAACTATTTTAAAATACTTCAGTTCACTTCAAAATACT
>WNHD01005955.1:0-13675 GCA_011057455.1 Ganaspis sp. Gsp50 | reverse complement strand
GATTTCAAGGAATGTGCTAACGCTAAAGGTTTTTAAATTCGTTTTGCTTGTCATTAGACAAAATATATTTTATTCTTCTTCAACAAATAAAATGAAACACTTTTAATGTTATGCGCTCATTAGAATCCCGACCCAGATGATTAAAAAATGGCAACTACATTTGGAAGAAATTATGTTGAGAGCCTTAGTTAATTTTAACATCTTTTGTACATTTTTTTCGAAAAGTGAAATTCGTTTCAATAATTTATTGCATCATTTATCTTGAATGGTTTTGGAAATACAATATTGGACTCAAGAAGCGTAATAATGAGGATTATTATTTATTTTCTCGGTATAACTGTCCACTAGTTAGAAAAAAACTCTTGTGACTGTGTTTCTATCCACAAACTAAACAGTTTCAGTCCACCAAGCAAATAGAATAACAATTAAATATTTAGCAATACTGCTCCGTCAGACTAAAAACTTTGTTATTGAATTATACACTGTAATTCTAAAAGTAGCCTTATTTTTTAAAAATATTAAATCCTTGTGTTTTCGCGACAGAATAGGACCAAAATATGTTTTAAAAATAATTTCTTGACCATCTTACCAAAAATTTAATTAATACTTGTGAAAGAACAAAATTGGACATCTTATACTTATAAAGTTATTTGTAAATGTTTTGAATTGTTTAGTATGATGTTTATAATGTTTACGACTGAAATATCACTGTCTACATTTATCTGTACTGAAATATAAGTCCTTTAAATAATGCAAGATTCTCAAGAGTTTGCTTTTAGTGGATTGATATTTTGGCTTTAAAATAAAATAATATTCTACTTTTTATAAATATACGTACCCTTGTATTATAATCTCAAATTGTTTAGTAAAATTTTTTGATATCAACATTCTCCAGAGAAAAATATTTGCTTTTCAACAGTTTCTATATATGAGACATAACTACACGTTTAGAAGCATAAAATAAAGTTTAAATTACAGTTTAAATTTGTTTAAATGTTATTGAAATGAATTATATAATTAGTGCAATGAGCTAATGTATTTAGTACAAGGATGCAAAACAGTTATCTTCCTTTGAAAATTTCGGGTGCAGTTAAAATTTGTATTAAAGGTTTCACGCGGAAGGAAGGATGTATGTCAAGCACGCGCCATGCATCTGAGTTAAAGACAGAAATAACTCACTGTACCCCATCCTTAACGAAAGGAATGTTTGGAATTTCTTGCGATAAAGTCAATGAATGGTGCAGAAAAATGTGAAATCCTAATGTATTTATTATACACACGTACAGAAAAGTAATTTATTTTCATCATTAATATTTTTGTATATTGCAAACGCTTTAGTAAATTTTAAATTATTTATAAAAATTTTACAATTTCTAAAGACCATTTATCTTTTTGTTTCAGGTAAGTGTTTTTCCTCTTCCTCTAATTTTGAGCTGAGCGAATAAGAGGTAAGAGAAAGATAATATTTTAAAATAACACTTCCGATAATTGTAGCAGTAATACAAATTAGATGTTGCAACCTTAGATATGTAACATCTTGCTTGAATTTCCAAGTCCACTATCCAACTTTGTCATAGCAAAAAAAATTTTGTTATAACAACACCAGAATCGTTATTTAGTCAGTTTGTCATCTAAAACAATTTTCTCCACATAACCGGAAATTCTATTCTTTCGCTTACATTTGTCAATAAATTTCACGATACCCACTAAAGGATCAAGAACTTGTCTTTCTACATTTTTCTATTGCTTTAAGTTTCTTATTCATTTTTGAAGCATGGAAACCACTCTCTCTTATCTTTTTCAATAAGTTGTACTCTTTTAAGGGTCGGAAACTTGTTTTCAACTCTGCTACTATTTACTTCTTGACCCAAATCGCTAACGAACTTATGCCAATCTTTCTGCTAAACTCTCCAAAAACCCTCACCTTTAGCATCAATATTCCACTTATTACAAAAATCATTTCCCAAAATCATATCGTGAGTTAGTGCATCCACTGCTTTCAACTCAAATTACTAAAATACACCATCTATATAATCAACCACAACTTAAGTTTTCCCAAAATATTTGTAGAAGCACCTAACGCACTCTGAATTGCTGAACTCCCAGATTGTAATCTATCTCCGATTTTTTCCGTTAATGTTGGACCAACCAAAGAAATCATCGCTTTAGGATCGAATAAAGCTACATAAGGATGATCGCAGATGAAAATCTTCAGATAATACCTATTCTTTGATCGTGATCCATCAGCAGCCTCATTACTACTCTCAGGTCTAGCTGCATCACTTGCAGCTTCCCCCCTCTTTTGGTCTGTACGTGCTGTCTCAAATTCAGCACTGACAGAACAACAACCACTCTTTAAATTATTAACACTACCACTAATGCTCTCGCCTCATGGAGTCTCTAAATTTTTTGAAACATGAATAGGAATTCCATCAACTCCACCATTGACATTCTTCTTTGTTGAAAGGTGAATTTCCTTTTCCTTGTTTCAAGGTACTCGCTCTCTCAATATTTTTCTTTAACGTAGGTTTGGAAGCAGTATTCCGACGCCCATGCTGTGAAGAAAATTCACAATTTTGATTTCTCTGTTGCGTGTCAGAATATTCCATTCGAATCAACCTAATGAAAGGATCATCGCAGATTACAAATACGCAGACGATATTCTGCAGGTCGATGATTAATCTCTTGACAGTGATGACAAGTTTCTACAAAAGGTCGCTGAATATTGGATATGGACACAGACGGAAAAGTAGCACGAGCCTGAGAATTTCGAACAAGATTACCAAAATTCACGTTAGCACGAGAACTAGGTTGAGCGGTATTAGTTACAGTTTGAGCATAAGTCATACTCGGAGTAGTTGGAACTGTTCCACTCTGTTCTGATAAACTAACTTCAGCCTAAAAAGCATCTAATTTTGGTTCATCATTTGAATTCCCCTTATTTTTGTTCCTATTCTTTTTGTTTTTCGCTGATGGCTAAGCCTAAACTTTACCCTTGTTGCTAGATCTAGACGATTCCACTGCAACCGCATCTAGTTTAACCTTTTTTTGAAAATTTTAAGGAGCTGCAGACGGAATACATATTTTGTCCCTTGTCACGGGTGGATTATAACGTCTGTCAACCTCCTTAGAACGCTTATATCGTCTCAAAACTCTCTCTTAACGTTCATTGGAATGACCCTTCAAATTGTCGAGTTGGTGACGATAGTTGTTCATTTGTAAACAATTTTATAAAATTGTCTGTGAGACGAAGGATGTCTGAGATGAACCTCAATTGTTCGCAGACTCGATAAATACGCAGAAATTTTCTCATTTTTAGCTTGTGTGTGATTTCTCAAGTCAAGCAACAAGTCCTCATCATCAACACGACGTAAATAGTTTCTTTTAAAAGCACGCTCAAAAGAAAACCAAGAATCTAGTTTCCGAACATTATATCGAAATCATCGGCTTGCCGAACTACGTAGAATACATGGCTCTTATCAATAATGCACCACTAATATTATTACACATTTTACAATCTTATAATCTCTCTAAAAATTCCTTTGCATCATGTTTATCTCCCGCAGAAAACTTTACATCCCAGTCTTTGAGGATTTTAACCACTATTAAAATTTTATTCTTTTCACTCATTCTTCTAAAGCTACCCCTATTCAATTTAGAATCAGTTCTTGGTTCATCATTCAACAAACAACTGCTCGAGGAATTATCAGATAAAACAGAACATGTACTACAAGAATTTTCAATACAGGAACTTTTAATATAGGAACTTGCAATACAGGAACTTTGAATACTAGAACTCGAAGATTTATACTATTCGTTTTCGACTTCTTTGGCTTTTTAGAATCATCACCAGGCGTCTTTTTACTCAGATTTTGGCGCTGACAATCACAAGGTACATCATTACTAGGACTCTTACGCTGAGAATCCGCAACTAAATGACGCGTTTGAGATTTGCGATTTTTCTCAGAAACAGTGCGATGAATCTGAGATCCTTTTTTAACCCAGGTACAGAAAACTGACCAAAGTTCGGACAAACATATTGAGCATAAAATTCTCTCCAATCGGGATTTAGATGAAACTAAGTACTAAGCTGATTCAGACTCAACACGATCGGATTGAAAGTGGAACTCATGATAGGAGTAGTCGACCAAGAACTCGTAACACATGTAAGTCAAAGCTTCAAAATTCGAATTCACAGTTAATGGTGTTGTGGTTGTAAAACTCGCTGACGAAAGGACCGGAAGATAAGAACTTGCAATTGTTCGCATCTCCCATCTCACCGATAGAAGCAACAGGCAACTCCGAACTCTCAAAATTATCAGTTCCGAATTAATCTTCTCCGACCAACTGTTGTTACCAGCCAAATCACTCGACTCTCCTATTTTAGGTTTTCTAACTCTCTTTTTAGTACTAAATACGGAAGGTTGAACCTGAATTTTACCCAAAGCCTCTGATTCAAAAATGGACTATGAGTTCTCTGCATCGTACTTCTCGTATTACTTCTTGTGAATTAAGGAAAAGTAACCTAATTTCTAAACATGGAATTCTCTCTCTTAGAAATGATCCCTTGTCACTACAACTTTGAGCTGTCAATTCTGCAATCAGTTGTTCGAGAGTCATTTTTCTATTTGCTCTCCAAGTCGTCCTATCTGTCTGTCCTCCAGAGAAGTCAAAAGTTTTGCACGATAAGCCTCCAGGATGAAAAGAAAAGCAAATAAATCTTCAATCGCAAAATTATAAAATCCAAAGAAGAACCCAGGATAGAAATAAAATCTTCAAAGGCTCTTCAGGATTTAAGAGTAACAAATACAATAAAAAGTCAGTTCCAAAAATAATTCACAATAAAAAGCTCAAAACCGAGTTCTAACAAAAGTTTCAAAAGTCTGACTTAATTCGAAATTAAAAATCCGAAAATAAATTTTTCTATTTCAAATTAAAATAATAAATCAGTCAAAAATTTGATTGGATGATGTTAAAATGTTATTTTATATTAATATTTCATTGTCAAGTGTAGCTAAACAAGTGTAGTGTTGGTAGGCAGGTTTTTATTTTCAGTCGTCGAATTATTCGTCAGCAATAGAAACTGCGAGATACGTATCTATGGCCTCACTTAACAACCGAGATTAACGAGACGCATTTACCCGCATCCACCCTTGTACAGGAAATACGTCCAGTTGCTGGTGCATCGTCTTTCTCTACTGTACCTAGTTGAACAGCTTCTGGTGAGAAATTCGTGATCCTAAAACAAACCTGCCATTTCCCTTCACGTTGTTTCTCCGCACCAGACTATACAAGTGAACAAGCCTCCTTATAAGGGAACATAGCACAAGTTGAGTTAAAAAGCTTTTCTGCAACACTGAACAGAAATTGTATTAAATCATTAACACAAGTCCTATTGATTTCACACTAAACGTACAATATTTTATCCCTAATTTATAACCGTGAAATTACTCTGCAAAAACTAATCAGTTGATCATTAAATTATGGTTGAGGTAACTAACATAAGAAACAAGGTATAAAATAAAAATAATTTTATTTTACTAATCGCATTGATATTCAGTTTCTTCATCTCCTTTTTCTTCTTCTTCTTTGTGGCCGGGTATTTGCACCGTTTTTGAAATTATAACACTTTTTTTGGTTTCTCACTAGAAATACCAACAGTACACATAAAAGAATTAAGTAATACTTTAAGAGAAATAATAATTAAAATAATAAAGCTGGAAATAATTTTATAATAATTAAGAGGATTGAAAATTCATCAAAAGATTCACTGAATCTTACAATATTCGCAGACAGTAAAAAAGCTCCATCTCGATTGACCTGGGCCAGTTAAATAATATAATTACATTTCTTGGGCATATATTATTCCTACATATTAGTAACATTTAAAATATGTTCTGACTACATATTAGTAACATTTAAAATATGTTCTGCCTACATATTAGTAACATTTAAAATATGTTCTGCCTACATATTAGTAACATTTAAAATATGTTCTGCCATCTGATTTCATTAATTGTAAGAAATCCATTACCATAATGAAATTGTGTTATTCCATCCTTTTATCCCACGCTACTTGAGCTTTAAGATTTGCAGGTGTTGTTTCCTTCTCCTTATTTTTGTTGTCTGCTACTGACATTCTAGCATTCCCACCTCACGTGATCGACATTTTTTCCACTACTTGCAAGTTTTATGATAAATTAAACTTAAATATTGCACATAGATGGATGAATATCTTGGAATATTTTCAATATTTTTGAGGATAAAATTTGTTCAGTATTAATTTTCTATAATTAGGGAATTCGTTTTCGTATTCAATTGATTCAAGCGTCGATCTAACTAGAGAAAAATCAATTGTTTTTAAAGCAAACGGGTTCGTAAAAGCAGAAGCATTCCTCCTGATTATGGAAGGATTTAATTCTCATTTATTATTAAAGATTTAATTGCCTTGTGGACTGTTAAAGACACTTGAGCATTGAAAGTAGATCACTAAAACATAACTCCCGGTTCACACACCTGAAAAGCTCCTCTGATCACCTGAATCCCTGCAAGATATTGATGCATAATAATAATTTTTTTTTTTTTTGGAGAAAAATGACCGAGCATTTATCAATATTAAGCGGTAGGCAATTTCGCTTACTCTAGAAGATAAGATTATTGAGATCTCGTTGAATCAACATGCAATCAGTATGATCCTTAATCGGACGGTAAAACTTAAGATTATCAGTAAATATAGTACTCTAGAACAATATTTGAAGATCAAGTAAACATCATTGATAAAATTATAAATTTATCATTGATAAAAACTAAGAAAGGAACAGGACCAAGATTAGAACCCTTGGGGACATCAGATGTCGCAGCAATTATCTGATAACTGACTGATTGAGATCTTTTATGCAAATAGTTACAAAGACAGGAAAATAAGATTGAGGATATGTTGTAATTATTTAATTCACTGAGCAGTAATATATGGCCCACTTTATCAAAAGCTTTAGAATAATCCGTGTATATTACATCCACCTGTAATCCCGATTCAACAGTACCAAATATAAAATGCTCAGAAATATTTACAAAGACCAAATCAAGCATTGAGTTAGGCGCATTTAAAAATACATTTATTTGGTACAACCCTAAATAGTCAATTGTGTCTGATATAATATTAACAATATTCTTATGTACATTTGAAGAACCAGATCTGTCAGTACAATTCAGTTACCAGAATTCCATAGGGTGTAAGGAATATTAAAATCTCTCATAACAATTAAATGGGAAGTAATATAAAGTGACGACGCGACACCACCTCCAAGTTACTATACTCACATCTGTGAAATCAGACGCACTTGCAGGCTTTATTTAAAATTTACCTATTATAAATGCGTGTGATCGTTGATATTAATTGAAAAAATAAATCATCCAATTGTTCATGGAAAAAATCCAGCACTTCTACCAGTATTTTAACACGTTTTTATAATATCAGTTTATATACATCTGTCTGTTAATCATGCATAAGGAAAGTAAATATTAGTTGTGATAAGCAATTGCCTTTTTCGTGTATGCAGACGTTCAAATCGCAAGTTCTGTGCTACCATGCACAAGTCAGCATTTTGATCTCCCACCCATCTCTATTGTGGCGACCGGCAACCGCGGACCCTCCGACAAGAAGAAACCATCCGGTAAAGCCAGTTAGTGTTTAGACCTCGAGTATACCCGCTGAGTGTTGAAGTATAGTTTAGATCGTTACATATTTGTTAATTTCCAGAATTTCCAGTGAATTACAAAGTGTTGCAATGGAACTGTGTGAGCAAAATTAAATGTCCTTGAAAAGAGTTTTGTGTCCAGTGACCTCTTGAATGTTTAACTGCTATAAGTATCCTTGGACATTACTTCATCCGGGGACATGAGACTGAAAAAACGACATGCCTCCTTACTGGTAATTGATCTTGGATCACTCACATGCATTCCCATATTTTTGTAGTTATTATATTTAAAGAATCCTAGTAATTACATTTCAGTTTCACAAAACAAACATTTCAAAAAATTGCGTTAGTGTAGTAATAAAAGCAGAGGTACACATCCGTAACTGTGTATGTTGAGCGTCACGAGAAAAGCAACAGGTGAACTGAGTATACGTGGAATACGCTTTTGAATAATTGTAATGAATACCCAAATGTATTTTAGCGACTCTTCTGGTCTACTTTTCCTTAAACGTTTTTTGCAAAATCAGATGCGATTTCACAGAAAAAGAAAAGAAACCTTAACGTTTGTTTGATTTGTGTACACACATACATGTGTGTAGATAATTAAATAAAATATGTGTGGACAATTAAACTAAATATGTGTTAATGATCTTCAAGCGTGATAAGAATTCTGTAGAAATTGTACCTGCACTACAGAACTTTATAATTTTTTTTTATTAAAAGAACATGTTCATACAGTTTGAAACAGCGATAAGAGTTACACAGAACTCTGATAAGCTTACTGCTTAAGGTCTGACTTTCATCTGAAAAAGTAAATTTTAATATTAACATAATCTTACTCTGAATTTTAATAATATTGCGACGCAATACTCTGAACATATTACATCGTCACATTCGAGCAAATTGTATTTTAATGTAGAAAGCATTTCCAATACATTTCATTGACGCTGATGATGAAATTTTCTATTAGAATTTTCTGTAAATTGTCACTAATGCATGACAATTGTAAATTAATATACAAGTATATTGCTGAGTATGAAAAAAATAGCTTTTATGTACGTTAAACTTCTCAGAATTATTTTCGTTTTTGAACCATCAAAATCGGACTTGTAGTTCAAAAGTTATGGATAATTGTTTAAACGATCTGGAAAATTGTAAAAGTCTCAAGAAAGTACTCATTTATTAAATTTATAAAATAATTAGCTTTTTGCAGAGAAATGGTTACTTATTGGATTCGCAAGCTATTGTATAATATTAACTATTCATTTTCGTACGTAACATGTAGCATGTTCATATTCGCAAATATATAGGCATAATAAAAATTACCCAAGTACACATTATATGGAACATTAAACTTACAATTTATTATAACAAAATAATTCAAGTGGACGGGAAAAATACGATACAAATATGATATAATGAATTTTGTTGTTATATCCAATAGATTTTTTTTATTACACATATGTTCACGTACGTATCAATTACGTATGTTAATTATACAAATCGAGGTATAAACATAGACATGCAGGACTTTAGAAAACTTGCGTATTAGTTGTGTCAACCTTAAATTCGAAATTTAAACTTTTTCCCTTTGCGTGAAAACCAAAAAGAAGAAAGGTCAAAGAATTCAAAGATTCAATAAGAAACCTTGTGAAATGATCTATTGTTCGGGAAGGATAGTGCAAATAACACTGAGAATACGGTTGGGAAGTGAAGTTCCACATCGGATGTTATAGAATCGAATGAAATTGAATCTATTCACAAGCACATCAGCTTAAAAACATTCCAGTGGATGCATAGAGATCGTTTCCTTGACTTTCACTCGATATGTAGATACTTATGGCAACGTGCAGCATGATCATGAGCCGTGACTTGTCTATTTCTCAACGTGGGGGGCTTATAAAGTGTCGTTGTCGGGTTCATTGAATCGCTGGAGATTTTTCGTATTTTTTCTACTTAATAGCATACACCCTTGTCCTTTACTTATAATACCTGAAAAGCTATCCGGTTTTAAAATAAAAACTTTATCTTGTTTTTCGTTCAGTGTGAAACAATATAAGAAAAACAATTGTTTCTTGGAATATCATAATGAATTCGTATTTGCAGACGTGTTTTCGTTTTTGCAATTAATTGTAAATTAATAACTATAAATAAACTATATATAATTACTAACTATAAATTAATTATAAATTAACTGTAAACTGGCTATTAATTAGCTAAACTATAAATAACAATAAATGATAAAGTATTGACTTTTTGTGATAAACAATTGTGGTTTGTGATCTCTATTATTATTGAAGTTATGCTCATTTTTCTGAAACAAATATTCATTTTAGAAACTCAAGAATTGCATTATATGAAGTATTAAGATTTTCTATATCAGTTTTTACATTTATATAATGATCACCTTCTTTTTAAATATGAACCACATCATCCCATAAAAATTGGTGGATGTCATCGTCAATTTTACGGTGTCTACTGATAACATTATGATACTTTTCATTATGACCAAAGTTTTTACAATGTTCATCGATTCTTTTTCGAAGTGGTCTACCAGTCTGTCCAACATAACATTTTCCACAAAAGCATTCTATATACTACATTAGCAATTAGATGTAAACGGTCTTTTCCTAATTTTATATATTTATTTAGTGTTGAAGAAACTGTAAAAATAGTTTTGATTTCAAATTTTGAAAGTAAACATTCGATATTTTCTGAAATTTGACCTAAATAAGGAACCGAAACAAAAATTTGTTTATCAGTATTATTAGAAAGATTACTAGTGTGATTACTTGAATTTTGTAAACAAATCAATCTTTTATTGTTCTGCTTATTGGAAAACCAAGTAGGGTAATTATTAAAAAAAAAACAAATTTTTGATAAATCTTATGTTGTTATGGTGGAAAGACTTATCAGAAAGAAGAATCGCTGAGTATCATCAACATATCTACGATAAAAAGGAACTTCAAATTCTAATTTTTTGATGGCTTCTAATTCCAAATCTTTCATAACAATATCAGAAATTATCGCTGAAATAGGTGAACCCATTGGTGTGCCAAAGATTTGTTTATAATATTTATGATTAAATTGAAAATACGTATATTATCCATTAGAAACCTAATGCTGGAGATAAATTCATTTTTCTTCTTAAAATATACTCAGACGTTAAAGATTCATCCAAACAAAATTTAACAAGTATTTCTATTGCGCCTGCGCTAGATCACGCTTTTAGGCACAGATTACGATTGCGCATGTGCAGGATCGCTACTTCACACACAATTTCTGATTGCGCATGCGTCGAATCGCTAACACACGGTTCTAAATCTGCGTACGTCCTTCCATTGATAAAGTAGCGCCATCTCTCAGAGCCATCTCAAATTCAATTACTTATTTTTCAACAGGTTTGTAAATAAGCAGTTTCATGCAAATTAAACATTTTTATTGGATTTTAAAAGCGGGGTACTGCGAAAAATAGCGAATAATAAACGTGCGATAATTAGGTTATTTTACACACTTTTATCACAAATTACTAATTATTCTTAAAATAAATAAACAGAAACAAAAACTTTCGTGACAAAAAATAATTTACTTATGTTAAAACTGCACCTTATATTCGACTGTTTAATTTATTTTTGGAATTATGTTGCGGAACTTCTGAAAACACGAGTTTGTATTATCATAAAAAAAACACGACCTGTTTTCTTGTAACTGATTAATACCGAAGATTTTTGCGACTGCAAAAATTACGCTTCATTACTTGATCGATCATTTTTCAACTAAATATTTTTGGAATGTAAATAAGCCTTTCATTAGTAAATATTACATTGAACAGTATTGATAGAAAATCTTAGAACAATAATAGTTACCTCGCTATTTAAAATTGATATTATTTGTTTGTATCATGAATTTGTCATTTGTACACCCGCTGTACTGGATTGCAGAGAATTTCAATTTGTTTCACATACGAAGGACACGTTTATAAAGCCGCATTCTCTTTGTCAAGTTTGATTTAGGTAGTCATAGACCAATTAGAGAGGTTAATTCCCAAGTGATTTATGACTTTCACTCTTGCAATTTGAAGGGTTCTCTCTGCAGTTGAAATTCAATATCAAAACTTTGTGTTGTGAATTTTTTGTATGCAAAGTTTATGAATCACACTATTGGGAAAGTGATTCTTCAATTAATATTTTTTTAAAAAGATATTTAGTAGTATATCAATCATTCATTGGTCTCAGTGTTTGTTTTCAAATAATACATATAGTGAACTTTAATTTCATCATTTTGGCTTAAATAAACTATCATAAACTGATTAAGAAATAAAAATGTTTAATAAGAACCATGTACATGATAAATGTTAGTGAAAAATGAAAGTTGAGACCTTGACAGCAGTTGTGCTTTCCTGACAAAAGAATAAATGTAAATATAGGTAATAAAATATTTACAACAATAGAAGTTTTTTCATTAGTAAAAATAAAATTTTTATGATATCTTTCTTCGTAAATTTTTATGAAAATCATAAGTTGTAAAAGCAAGGTTCAAGAAAACAGCCTCGAATTTTACTTTGAATATTTAAAAACTGCGGTACATTGCTATTCTAGTACTTACATTTTTGTCGCATGAAATTAAATTTTAGAAGGCTTTAAGAAAACAGAAATGGAAAAGTAAGATTTTGAATTATTTTAAATGCAGATATACACTGGTTTTATAATAAGAGAAAGACCTAAAATACGTTGTTGCAATCTTTAATTATTGTTTATAAAATAAATTTTCATATAAAATAATTGTTTAATTTTTTGTCGCGAATACAATGATTAAATTAACTTGAAACTTGTTACTCCAAGGTTTTTGGACTCACTGATTACGAATCTCGAGTCACCCAATTTTAAATTGCGGATACAATATGACGAAATACTCTTTTTAAATTATTCCTTCAAACCTTTTAGTTGAATATTTAGAGGATCATTACTAATTTCGAGTTAAATTTAAAAATTCAGAACGTGTCTGATTACGAATCTCAAGGCAAATCTATACTATTGAAAATAGAAAATGTAATACAGACGAAGTTTTTTAAAAACAAGTCCATTAAGTTACTTTAAATGTTATTGCTTATCACTCTTGAAGAGATTAAAGTAAAGGTTACGAAAACCAAATAAATTAATTTTTAAAGAATTGTTAACATGCCAGCATTTTGCAAATCTGGCAATCAAATTTATGTTTGTTTACCAGATAGAAGATAGCAACTCTTGAGGCTTATATGCCACCTCAACTGTGACAAAGAATTTTCATTGATTTTTAGATACGTAAAAACTTTTATGAAAATCTGTAGTTCACAACAACACAAAAAAACACTTTCAACCTTTTTTCAAAATTTTAATTCTTTATTAGTTTTTTTTCCAATAACAAAATTAGCATCTTTTAAAAGAAAAATTAATAACTCAGTGGTCGTTTGTAGTAAATTAATGAAATTTATTTTGATTACTTAACAATGTTCACTCTGTCCAATGAATGCAAATGTGAAATGTTAATTTAAAAATTTCTATTTTTTTAAAAACAATCTTTTAAACAAATTACATTATTTATACGTTCTGGAGCTGCGATCAAATTGAAATTTGGAAGAAACATACAGTGCACTATTGCCTTTAAGATTCCACAAGAATAAATCTGTATTTTCGATTAAAACCATTGATAATATATTTTTTTGTCTCGTTGCGCACGGAACTTACGCGAGAGAGTGACGCGGTCTCTCACATCAGAGTATCAATGGCGATGATCGTGGTGTTTGACAAAATATCTCCCGATTATTATTTACTTCTTTTTTTAATCTATTCTATTTAATGAATATTGATTTATAATTTATGTTTTGTTTCTAATTGGTTTTTTAAATATCCAGAAAAAAATAAAAAAGCAATGCTCTCTGTAGAACAATAAAGTGATTTGCACAAGGAGTTTTTATTTGGAATAATGTTTCTCTCTTTATA